>KK119852.1:617320-684867 GCA_000611955.2 Stegodyphus mimosarum
AAACCAAATTTGACTTATTTGTAAAGCTTATTTATTAAACAAAAGGTAAATAGCAAATAAAGATGCTATATGTTTGATATTATTAAAAAAATTAGCGATTTTTTCTCCCTGGAGCAAATTACAAAAAAACCCTATTTACAAAAAACCAATAGTACATGGTTGGTATAATTGTTAACACATTGTATGTCTCCCAGACGATGCAATAAAGTCCGTACAACGCCTAGGCATGCCGAGTATCAAATTATCGATCTGATCTTGGGGGATATTACACCACTCAAAACGCAATGCTCACCGAAGTTCCGGTAGACATATAGGAGGAGGTCGACGGGCTGCAACTCGTCGGCCAAGCATGTCCCACACGTGCTCTACTGGATTCGAGTCCGGTGAGAATGGTGGCCAGTCCATACGGGTGATATCCTGCGATTGAAGGCATTCGCTTACTATGTTTGCACGGTGAGGACGGGCGTTGTCATCCATAAACACAAATTGTGCGCCCATGGCGCCCCGAAACAAACGTACATGTTGTTTCAGAACGACGTCCCGATAGATTTGGCTTGCCATGGTTCCAATTTGAACATGCAGGTCAGTTCTGGAACCCAGAATAATTCCACCCCAAACGAGCACTCCTGCACCACCGTAAAGGTGTCGCTCAGTGATGTTTTCTTGGTGGTAACGGGTACCTGGAGCTCTCCATATGAACGTCCGGAGAGAATCAGACTGCAAGCTAAACCTGGACTCGTGGGAAAACATCACACGAGCCCACTGCTGCGGTGTCCACAATGCATGCTCTCTACTCCAGGCTAACCGCAGGCGACAGTGAGTTGCAGTAAGTGGAACGCATCTGACAGGTCTACGAGCATATAGACCAATCTGCCCTAAGCGTCTGTACACGGTCTGCCTTGAAATTGTCGTACCAGTGGCTGAAGAGAGCTGACGAGACAGGTCTGAGGCTGTGCTCCGCCTGTTTCTTTTGGCAGTAACTGCCAAATACCGGTCCTCATTCGGCGTTGTAACTCTGAGGCGACCTGTGCTGTAACGTCTACTCACATTACCATCATCTTGGAATCGTTGCCAAAGCCTGGAGATGACACTCTGGGCAATTCCAAGTTCGTCTGATACTTCCAGTTGGGTATGCCCACATTCCAGACGGCCGATAATTCTACCAAGTAAAAAATCATCCAAATGCGTCCTTTGTGTCATAACTATTCGGTTATTGCACTGAAATGCTTATAAAGCGCCTGCGAACAATTTTGCTCCTTTGCCTGTATTGTTTATATATCACTCTCTTACACTCTCGTCATTGTGACGTACCATCGGTGTCATCTGGTTACTTCCTGAAATTTGCATATGATTCTTGAAGATGTGTGTAGCGATTTTACAGGTGACATTTTTATTTTAGAGTTCGATTTCCGCGTGACTCCGAATTATCCTTAATTTATGGACATGAGTGTATATGGTGTTCAAGGGTCTTGCCAAAAACAGACCTAACCTTGTACTCCTTACACGATGAAATTCGTCGGCTTGTTCTGATCAGGTAAGACAAATGAGACTAACCACATTATTTTTGCAAAATTAAATGTAGATTTGGTCTCTCCATCAGTACGTAACATGATTGGTTAGTGTACTTTTGTATTAATCGAATCAATTTTAGTATAGGAAGTTACATCAAAATGAGCCTTAAATAATTCTTTAACTAGACAATTGGGTTTAATGAATAGATGGTACTCCCTTCATAGAAAATTATGATCTTAATCATACACTATGATTTCAATCACACACCACTTTCAGCTTATCAAAAACTAAGAAGGCATAATTCCAGTTTGAGATGACCTGATCTCAATTGTAGATACTTGTTTTAAATTCGTTCTTTTAGAAGTTCATTCACTGCCATCACCACAAATTTTATTCATTTACGTGCTTTTTTCCCCTCGAGGCACTGGATTGCCGAATTAGTAAAGAGTTTTAGAATTTAATAATTTCAATAAATTCTATTTATGCAACAGAAATTAATAAAGCTTCTGATCATTAACGATTAGTTTGATGGTTCTTCTATTTAGACATTCAGAAATGCTGAAAACTGTTCTTAATATGCCGATTTTATGCTTTTCACAACGTTGAACTTTGTAAGGTCTTGAGTTCCAGTTATATGAGATCATGAACTCTAGTTTCACTCAGTGATTTTGGCCTTGGCGTTTGAACTAAATTTGTTAAGCTTTCGAATAAATTTTACATAGAATAAGACTTGTATATTTGACCTTGGCGCCATGATTTAAGTGAGTTTAGAGCTATTATGCTGAAATCTGATTTAATACGGTCTTAGTAGCCTTGACTTCGAAATTTCTTTGGTAATTTAGTTAGAATATGCCGTCTCTCTGCAACACAATGCATTTACACTGCGTTTATCTAACACTGTAATCTTTCCTTTAAGTCTACTAATGTGATGTCGATAATCCAGAGAATTTTTCCAGTTTATAATCTTATGTGAATGTAATTTTTATGCTCTGAAAGAAATTTTAGAATTCTTACCCTAACAGAAAATTTCTTCCGACTTTTCTTTCAAGAAAAATATTTAAAATTTCGTATACACCAAAAACTCCAAGGCTAATTTCGGAAAAAAGCACATTTCAGGAAACAAACGGATAGACAGAGCTTATCAGACTATTTCATTTCATGAACTAGTCTTCAAGCTATTTATGAAATTCTTTTTTTATGTAGAATAAATACCAATAATCTAGTGAACGAACTTGAGCATTGTTTGCGAAGGTACAATGAAATCTTTCATATCAAATAACAGATTCATTGCACATTACGTATAAATTACTTACCTTTCTTACTTTGACTTTGAAGCATCTACTTGTTATTCTGAAAACAATAACGTGGATATTATAGAAATCTTTTTCCAAAGGTAAAATTTCGTTTTTTAAATAGTTTTATTTATTCCGCTGATCCGTAACGAACTATTACGAATTGAATAATAATTTATTCCAAGGCCATCTATTTCCATATTTGTAGCTTGCCTGTGCTTCAATGTACACAATGGATTTCACTTGCACATAAGAGATGAATGTAATCAATTCCTAATCAGGGCAATACTTTTAGCTGACCGTTAATGCAGCAGAATGGAGGGTACTCCAAACGCTTGCCAAAGAATCAGATACCAATCTTGGGAAAAGATAGTGGTTGAAAATTATATTTCTTTTCTTGCTGAAAATAATAGATAATAAACTGTTTCGTTTTCTTTCATATGGCATTAAGTTTAAGGTAAAAAAAAAGAGTGCAAAGGAAAACAGGAAGAGTCCAAAAGTCCGTTTAATTTCGCAGAAATAATTGGATGTCCAAGTAATGCCTCCCCCCTGAAAGCATACTTAATTACCTTACAGTTTCTGTTCATTTCTTTTAAGCTATAAATCCTATTTTCAAAAATTGTTCTTTCTCCAACTATACAGCTGTTCCCTACATTGTTCAACGATTTCATTTAAGATCTCTACTCTAGCGCTCTTTCTTACTCGGATTGTCAGAAAAATTAGGAATTTTGTTTTTCAATAAGAAAGTACAAATAAATTCAATCAGTAAAATGGGATAGAATTTGAACTGCTCAGATTTTTAAAGATTCAGCAGACAAATTTACCTTTATAGTAGCAACAGATCCATTTTCTAAAAAAGTGTGTTGGTTTAACAAGCATTTACTAAGAACATTGCTCAATAACTAAACTTTCAAAGAGAAGAAAATAATAACTAACTGCATAAATTATTTCTGGAGAATTAAACATAACCTCTTGCATTCTAAGGAGGAAATGAGTCACTATACACGCGTTCTTTTTGTGCATGTATTCTGATTTGTTTCTGTCTCTTTATGAAGTAAAGGACTTCGTAACTGAATGAAACAGCAGATTCTTGTTGATCTAGAAATTAATCAGCATCTACGAAAGCCTAATTCTGCAAAAACCTACTTTAACCATCAAACAGTATAAATTTATTTATGTAATGACATTTTGCTTGGTTCAGGTTTTGGTAACCTTACTCGGTTCTGTTTACGATTCTTATACGCTCCTGCAACTTCAACTAGAAATCGAAACCGAGGATTTTTTCTTCTTTTAGGTAGATACTTTTCATGAAGTTTCAAAGTCAATGACCAACTTCTGGTAATTTCTCTTTACAGATAAAAATTCTAGCAACTTTTTTTCCAACCTTCGATTCGACAGGAAGTTTCTTTCTATTCCAAACCTCCATTTTTTTTTACAGGATACCCTATCGTTATTAACTCTACGACATGGCTCCTTTATGGGCTCCCAACAAGCAATGACTCCATGATTTACGTTACAGAGCCCATTGCTAACCTTTAGGATTGATTGCCGACCTTCTCTTGCTTCATATAAACTACAATAAAACAAGAATGAAATAACCTTTGTTTTATTTTAGGTTCTGAGATATTTTTATTTGATTATTTACTATTTAAAAAGAGTTGTGTAAAGTCATCGAGTTTTCAGAAATCCAAATTTAAATATATCTCTGATTATTACTAACCAAATCTTTCACTTATAAAAATGGCTAATCTAATTCGTCGTAGAAAACTAGAGCTCCTAAATTTCTGACCATGACCTATTGCCAAAAATCAGGACAAAAGATGATCTGATGTTGTTGTACTCATAAAATAACAGTTCCTAGAAAGGGGAAGTTTCCATGAACTGAGAAAACAAGTCATGTTTCTCTGAACATCTTTAGTCGAAGCTTCCAACATTAGAGATAAATTACATCTTGTGTTACCTTTTAGAAGGTGGTCAATCACATCTAACCCTCTCTAGAAAAGGTCAGGCGCTAAATGCAGCCAGAAGCATTCTCCTTGTTTTCCCCGTCGAAAGGCAGAAATAAAAACAGTTCCAATAAGCAGCTTGGTTTTCCGTGAATCAAGGCGATGGGTTTCAGTTCAGGAAATTTCTGTACGCTCTAGCTGCAGGGCAAATACCGAACATCTTCATTTCTTTCAAATGGGGTGATACGGAACTAAGACAACTTCACTTTGCTCTTCTTACAAAACAGAAATTCCAAGTATGTTTAGCATTCTCCACAACAGGAAATGCAATTTTGAATTTCAGGCAGCATGGCGTAATGGGATAATAAATGTAATTGATGTTGAACAAAACAACAGAGGAAGACTTAATTTTTCATCTTCAGAAATGCGGATTATTAGCAATTGAGCAAGTTATCTCCAGCGTTTTATCTGAGCAAAGGCTTAACCAAAGAGGGTGATAATATAAATTTATCCATTAGAAATCCTTCCGTAACATCTTTGAGCGAAATGAGCACTCAGCTAAGCACTATTCAGCTCAAATAATATTTTATTTTCCTTCCACTTGATGAATCCCCTTGAGAAGCAATGTACTTGAAGATGTAATAAACAAATGTTTTCATAAGTAACATGCCAAGGCTTCTTCTAAAAAAGATCAGCTTACTTTATCATTGTTACAAGAAGAATCGTCGTCTTCCAGATTGCGCTCGCAAACCGCATTGTGTGTTACATCAAATAACAGTGTCTTTCCCAATCCGTTTTCTTGTTTTTCGTGCTTTATCTTACGAATAGTTACTTTACAGAAGAAACTAGTTGTTGAAATTTGGATTTGAGAAAGAATTACTAACAAGCATTTATTTACACGTTCGTTGCCAATTTTTACCCTTCTTTTCTTACTTTATTTTTAGAAACAGTAAAGAGCCAGTGAGTTACATGTTAGTCATGTATGATTACTTTAGTAAGGAACAGCTGTGTAATCCTAAACGTATTCATCCTTTCCCTATTAAAACATCGCAAACATCTGTGCACGCAAATATGCATCTTCTCTTATGAACCATGAAATATCCTAAAATACGATACAGAAATACTCTACTTTAAATCGGAATTTTCATACCAGGTTTAAAAAATAAAAAAAATTGTCTTTTGAGAAATACATAAAAATAACAAGATTAATTTTAAAATAATAATAACGTTATATAAAAATAACGTTAAACGATACGTTATTATAACGTTATATAAATATAAATTTATAATTTGTTTTCGGAAATAATAAATGAATCTGGAGATATAAAATGACTTGACCATTTTGACACATGCTAGATGCCACAGCATTTCTTCAAGTACCTTAACAAAATATTATAGCTTTAAAATGTGTTTCAAAATTATACTACCATTTTAAAATTAAATTTTATGTCAAACCAAAATTTTTAATACAGAAAATTCTAGAAATTCTTTACAGTGTTTCATGAAAAAATTCCGTTTGGAGTTGAATTATTGCTCAAAATGTCAGTAGCATTTGATCAAAAGACCTATATTTCGCAAGTTTACTGTCACTCCGAACAGTCACCTGTTCCAATAAGGTGACTAGAAAGAAAGAAAAATGTTTTATTAAAATTCTGACTACGCAGTTTTTTAAACTAAAGCTTGAATCCAATTCAACATAAAAGGTGCGAAATATTAATGACGCAGGAATAAGGTAAGGAAATTTGATTAATTATTTTGGAATAAATTACCGATTCCAGGCATTTTAAAATTCAATAAGCATTTCCATTACTTTTTTTTCCTAATTATTTCAAATTAAAGGGATAGCATAAATTAATTTTAATAAATTTACGTTTTGTAGCTGCTTATGACTTAATGCTGTACATATACTTGTAGAGCTTCTCAACTAGATTTGGACTTTATCAACGACAGCTGAAGAGAAAGCTGCGAATTCATAGTTTTTTTCGGCAAATTTGATGATTTTTCCGTTACGTACTTCTACTGCATTTGTCGTTGCTTTACTTCAAAACGTTGCTTAAATTTTCTTCATTATTGACCTCTATTAATTATGCTTGATAATTTGGCATCCGCTATATTAATGTTATTTGCATTAACAATAGCACAGCTCGTTATCAAAATAAAGCTAATTATAATAATGGGAATTGAAATCTGTCATAATGTTTACATATTAAATTCGTTGACATTTCATATTTGCTAACTTCAGAAATAAATTCATTATAATTCAAAAAAACTTTGAACCCCACTGAATCTGACTGTAGATGCTAAAAGGTAATGAAGTTTTAATTACTTTGCCTTCAATACCCCTATCTGTTATAGCTGTGTGTCTGTGAAAGTATGTATTGCAAGCAAATTTACATTACTTGCGTTTAATTTAAAAAAAAAAATGATGGGAAAGTACGTAATTTTTTAAAATACATTGAAATAAATTATACATTCGTATTCTCTTTGATTTTTGATTATTTACGTATGTGTTATATCAGTGGTCTCAAACAGACTTCTCGAGGGCCACGTGCTGCCTCCGAAACAATTTTATGCCGCCCGCGAATTCATTTCTCATAAATCAATAATTGTTGTTATGAGGATAATTTGAAATAAAATTTTAAGACTTTAATAGTTTGGAGTCCAGTTTTACATTAGTTTCACTACAAAAACTAACGTTAGTAACGTTCTGAAAAGTCTGTAAATGGAGCTAATTAATTTACCCTGTGATATAAATTTTATTGAAAGATTTGAAGATACTGTAAGGATCTTAAGTTTAACTAATGTTTATTTTAAAACTTTACTATCATCTGTTATTTTCCACTTCCGGCCAGAACTAAAGCGCGAATATGTTTATGCAAATTGTACTTGCTAACGCTTGAGTATTTAAGTTGTGGCTTTTTGCCAAGAGAGAGTAGGAGGAAGGAAAAGGAGTCTTCTTGCTACGAGTCTTCACGCGAGCTTGCCATCAGCTACTGTCCGCCTTTAAGGCCAGAGGCTAACCCTCTTGAAAGTTAACGACGTGTTGTAGTTTTCCGCAGGTTGCGTACTACACACATAGTAATTTAAAAGGCCAGTCTTAGTGCTAGTCATCTGTGTAAATATTAAAGGTAGCTCTTATTTAAATTTTAGTTAGTTAGTAGTCTTATATTCTTTTACGTTCAGACCACAAGTGGTTGGTCTTTGCATCCCGAAGTTCGGGAACGTATTGTAAAATTGATAAGCAAATAAAAGGTAATTTGAACCCTCCTTATCTTTGTTGTATTTTCTACACACGCACGAACATAGCTTTTAGTAAGCTCCCTGTTCCTACTCAGGACTACAGTTATGTCTGCGAAATCAATTAAAAGAAATACAAGTCCTGATAATAAAAATTTAATTAACTTATTAACTTTCATTGGAACTTGTCAAAAGATAAATATCCTCAGTTACAAATTTTTGTGGTAAGAATAATCGCTTTGTTTAGAAGTTATAAGCGAACAGTCCCCCCCCCGTAGTTGAAAATTATATAAGCCTACGAAAAGAATGAATCTGCCGATGAGTATCTAAAATTTTCGATGAAGATACTTCCTAGTAATTTTCCTCCAAGGTTACAAACTTTATGAAAATAGAAGCGCCATGAGGTGTTGGAGTAAAATGTGCAGTAAGAAACAAATAAGTTTATAAATATTTATATTCAAATATGTGTTTTTTTTATATACGTCCTAGAAAAATGCGATAAATAAAGGAAAGAGAATATGTTTGTCCTTATGTATTGCCAAGTTTAATCTCTCTTATTTTCGTCTATTTCTCATAAGTAAGTTATTTAGAAGCATTAAATAATCTGAATAAATATTAGTCTGAAAATTTTTATATTTATCTTTGAATATGTTTGAATTGCAAGAGAAATTTCTTGCAGAAACCAATCTTTAGAAATTACGCATAAGCTTGAATATTTTCTTTGAGAAATATGTAATAAAATAATTTTTTAATACAGTTTACAAATTTTGTTTTTATTAATAATGCTTTTGTAATTATTGCGGCCCATTGGCTACTTTCAGATCGTGCATTTGGCCCATGTGCAATTCGAGTTTGAGATTACTGTGTTAGATTATTCCATTCCTATCGTTACAAAGTTAGCTAGATTTAAAAAAACTTCACGTTTGAATGTGAGAGGGAGGTTTTACTTTCTTCTCTGATGAGTCCTTCAACGCACAGACGTTACTCAAATTAAACATAAAAATAACAGTAACATGAAATCGCATTTAGTTTCATTGTTTTGCGAAAGATGCCATCATCGGAACGATGAACTCGTAAAGTAAAGAGTTTTCCCAGCTGCAGATAGACTTTATTGCTCTAAACCGTTGCATTTAAAAGCTGAATAATGGAAATGAAATCTGTCTTTTGTAACTGTCAAAGCATTCTTACGTGACTTTGTGACATACTGTCATCTAATTCGATGCGCAGACTGAAAAGTTCAAATCAACTTACTGCCTTTGATCATAAAAAGTTATCACAAAACTAGGTAAAAGATGGTATCTCTTTCTGCCCGAAAGGAAAATATCAATTAAAAAGAGGAGATATAATCGTAAATTGGTAACCTCAGGGTTTGTCTCTGCTAATTGACTCTGCTGTGCTATATATCACAGGAATAAGAATCTTCAATGCAGAAAATCGTTAATTCAAGGGATAAAATGAACTTATCCCCAGGGGAAAGGAAACTTTCTCCATTGTTCTGAAGTTTCTCTGTGAATCATTTGATTATCTTCCTCACGTATCAGGAAGTAGTTGTTCAAATTCTCACTTAACACTTTGTAGTTCCATCTATAGTCATATCATATCTCACTTTAGACAACTATCATTAAGCAAAAGGAAATCATCGACAGGTAAAATAATGAGTATTTATTTGGTATACTTTGAAACTGCCAGCTTGCGGAAGTTCTGTAACTAAAGTTTTTCATAACTTTCACTGCTAAGATAAGAAGAAAATATTAGGCAATAAATTTAGTACTTTGAAAACTCCAGCACATAAACTATATGATATAGTACATGAAGGAAAGGAATATTTTTCTCCTTTCAGCTGTTGCTTTCTTTAAATGACATGGCGATAATGATTTTCGAAATACATTTGGAAATTTGCATTTCGTAAGATGCTCTAGGATATGCTTTCATCTTTTTCCTAAGTAGTCAGCACTGAAAAAATTATTAGATCAAAACTAATCATTAATAAGAACACTTGCCGGCAGTAAAAATGTAATTCAAATGCCGCAGTTAAGTAACCAATTACGCCAAAGCAAGCGATATATTGGTGGAAAAGCCTTCCAATATATCGTGATTGATAGTGCTTGTGATTAATAGTGCTTCTCAGATTCAGTCCTTTTGTTGTAACTTCTAAAGTACTAATGATATTTAAAATATGTGAAACACTGAGTATTGTTTAGAACACTGCCTTTCAAATGACGCTGTGTTATGCTTGGAATTGGCTTAATTTTCAAAACTGATTAAAATATTATAACTGATTAAAATATTCCAAAATTACATGTTTACTTTTGGCTTCAAATTTTTGCAAAGAACTTCATTTCCATATTCAAGGGTGGAGTACCAAAATCAATGTCTTACTGTAGGTTCATCCTTAGATTTGCTTCATATAGTTACGAAATCTTAAAACTATGTCAACCAAACATTTACATAATTCAACTATTTTTTTTTCCGAATCGAAATTTCAAATTTTATTACGTCTTAAAGTTAAAAATTATGATTGGCATTAGAAAGATAATCTTAAGATTCTCAATTAAAATGAATGACAGGAAAAACTATAAAACTAGTTCCTGTTCTAAAAATCAAGAAAGGAACTACAATTACTGCAGCCAAAAATGATATATTAGTTTTTTCTTATTTTTAATTATTAGTATTCGAAATGGAAATATGTAAGCTTGGTGCAAAAACTCTGCGGCAAATATGCAATGGAAACATTTAAAAATAAGACAGCTTATAAAAATAATGAGCAGCAATCATTTTGAAGATATTTTCTACGCAATTCAAAACTTTTTATACATTTTAAATTTCGCTATTATTTGGGAAGTTGCCGCAAAAAGAATGAATCTCGAGAAAGGCAGATGTCAGAATTGAAGGTCTAGTTAATTATATTTTGAGACTTTACGTCCAAAAACGTACAGTTTTGCAAAATTCAGTCCTTATTTTATTTTAAATGACGATATTTAAAGATCCAAGCACATTTCTTTTCACAAGTGCAATTAGCAAATGCTGGATTATTGAACGTACTTTTTCCGTATGCACGAACAATTTTTATTTTCAAAACAAGGAAAAACCTGAAGAGACTTGTGAATCTGTTAAGTGTTACTCTCGGACTTAATAGTTATTGTCTTTTATTCTTGAATGCTTTCCATATTATTCAATCGATAACAATTCGTAAAGATCCATGACAAGAGCCTACCCACGCGACGGATATCACCGATAGAGTTAAGACCATATCAACTTATTCAGACATGCGCCTCAGTCAGAGATTAAGAGGATGATGCAGTCACGATCTTTAAATAAAGAGGTAATAAAAAGAATTTGCGTGCAAATCTGTGCCGGTTTATCTTTCTCATCTGCGTTGTTATATTTAGATCCCTTGCGATCCAACTCAAACCTCAATGCTAAACAATATCCTCTGCAGGAAAAATTTTTTCAGCGATGGGAAGTCCCTTTCATCACAATGGATTTTCGACTTTTGTACATCGAACTTTGTTTTGAAAGTAAATATTTCCTTTGCCTTCTCATCATTTCATACTTACCCAATTTTCAAGATACTTTTAGAGGTCTTCGATGCGTAAAGATAGATGAAATCAAAGCTTTGTCTTTTGTCGTCAGTCTTCTTACAAAGCCAATTGTTTTCCTTGGAGAACTTCCAGTAAGGTGGACCTAGATCTCGATAAGTTGATATTAAAAGACGACTAAAGAATTTAATGAAAGTTCACTCGACGAAAACGTTGGGGTTCAAGTTCCTTTTTTTCTCCTTCTGCTTCATTTCGAGGTCTGATGATCTCTGAAAGAGGAAAGGATCCTTATTGTAATATCTGGATTTCTCTGATCAGTGCATTATAATGAACCTACATTCACTTTCAATCAATTGTTTACAGTTAATACAATAGTACTGCTTATGCAATATTCTTGTAATAACTCTTTCGGAATGGGATGGTGTGCCAGAAATAAGACTACTTATGAGAAGGTTCGAATGATCATTTAATTTCACAAAAAAAATTTAAATCCCCTTTATTTTTATATATTTACCTATTTTCCTTTTAAAGATTAACTGTTCACACTTCTCAATACAAATGTCTCCAATATCGGTTCATTTTTTTCCCAGAAAATAGATCTATTTTACGTGGTATTTTTGAATGAAATTATCCTATCCACTGGAACTTCTGGAACAAGTTTCATCCTATTCTGATCTAACATCAGCTGATTTCCGATATTTCCTCAAAAATCAATCCTTCCACTCATAGGAAGAACTAGGAGAACCGACATGACGATGAAAACTGCAGAAACTATCTAATATTTTAACCTCCCAACATATTCTCCTGACTGACTCTTTGGAACGACAAATCAAAATTGTTAATATTTACATTAGATCAATTACATTCGAAGTTGTTATAAGTAATCTGATAGAGATAAAACAATGTTCAAAACTAAATTAGAAGTAAAACTTACCCACAGTTTGCAACATTATAATGATTACTAACTCATGTAGTCAGCACATCGGTTGTGTGCTCTTGCATGAGAAAATTGTGTAGAATGGCACGTTTATCGAAGAAATGAGATCTTATATATTACTTTTTAAAGATCTGTTCTTGGACCAAAGCTAAATCTTTACAAAGATTCGAATTTAAAGGATTTCATATCAAGTGAGTGCAAATGAAGATTAACGAATTCGGATTACATTTTTAATTCGATTTCGTATTTAAACAGGTTTAAAAAGAGTCCAAATACCAGTAATCAGTACTAATGTAGCAGTAGTTCGCATTTGAGGAGTGTTTCAGATCGTTATTAAAAGTTTAAAATTTTGTTTACCTGTAAAAAGGAAGTACTGTAATCGCGAAAAATTTCGGGTATCATATTTCAACGAAAATAACCATTTTGAAAGCTATCAAATGCAATTTAACGATATTTTTGCGTGACATCTGTACGTCAGGACAGAATAAGGAACTCTTTTTATGCCCAAAAGCTATAAAACTGATTTAAAATGGATTCGGAAGAGATTTTTTCATGGCATCAGTGCGTACGTACAGACGTACATATATATGTATGTATCTCTCATAACTGAAAAATGAGTAATCTCAGAACTTTCAAACGTTGTATATAGGACTGCTATAACATGTAGATGTACACCTCCATTCTGGGTTGCAGTCGGCCGCCCCAAAAGTGTATAAATATATATATGTGTGTGTATTATTACATATATATATATATATATATATATATATATGTAATAATAAATACAAGGAAACGGAGCAACGTCGATGCATAATAGCTATGTAAGATAAAGAAACTTGCAGGCGAGGTGGTTTTAATTCCATTTTTATTTTCCAGTTTACGTTCGTGGCCACAGTCACGTGGCCCTCTAGTCGCGTCTATTCAAGAACATTTACATTCTGGAAAGCATTGCGATAGAAAGCGCACACAACGAAATAGCGACCAAGCAGCGCACAGAAAGAAGCTGAAGTGCTTAGCTAGCCAATATGGAAGCACACGAAGAAGAAAGTTTTGGTCCCCAATTATTATGTCATCAGCGCTGCGCAGGCCATGCAAAATGGAATGATCTAGAAATGACACAATCCGGAGAAGTTATTACGATTTTTAAAACAGACAGATAGAATTAAAAGGAATTAGGGGTTAATTTAATTTTGATTTACATATTTTTTATATTACACATATATATATGTACTCACTTCCTTACTCGGCTCAGTGAGCTCAGATTTTTTATTCTTCTATGTTGGTAAATTGCTCATTTTTTTCCTTTAAAGATGATTGACTTAATGTTGTTCTTATCTTCCAGTTAACATTTTTATGCCTTTAGTAAATCTGCATGCAATATTTGTGGAATTATCAGTAATTTCAAAGTTGTTTAAGTGCGGCTAAGCCTAATTATTTTTACGAAAGCAGCCATATTTGTTTGCATTTGAAACTTATTAGAATAGTGGATTTGTTGCCAGTCTAGAGAAACTAAGCTTCGCAACAACAAAGATAACGGCTTTTTTTATTATTGCGAATTAAATCAGGCTGAATCCATTCTTGAATTTATTTGAGGAGATAAATCTTTAAGATTTACTTCGTAAATTTTGATATAGATATTTTGAATGTATTTTTGCCTTGTCGCGAAGTGAGAACTGGATTAATTGAATGAGAAATACTGAATCGTCTGTGAAAAACTCTTCCTTTTTTTGTTTGTTTTGTTTGTTTAATTTCTTTTATACATCGTTTTAGATTTGTTAGATTTGAATAGAACATGTGGCAACGATTAGATAATTCTTCAGATGATATAACTTTTTGTGCATTCTGAGTTATAAAATGAATGAGATGTAACGCTGTTAAGTGTAGCGCCAGACTGTCGCTATGGTAAACAAATATAGTGAATTTTAAAGAAAGCATTTATTCTATTGGGGTTTATGTGCTATCGTTGAAGTAGATTTAATTCAATCCAATAAGTTTAAATGAAATGCAAGAAGAAATGCGTATGATTTGATATTCCCTACAAGGAAGTCATGTGATGTACACGTCAGATTTTGTTCTTAAGTTTCTGATATAAACAGTAACAAATTGGACATAGTAGCCTGTTCTATTGCGTGCTATCATTTTGTTGATCGTTTATCATCTAACATTAAAGTAAAAATCTTCGTTATTTTTTATGTTATTTGATTAGTTCCAAAATAATTTTTTAAATCTTAAAAGCTTCAAATATTTTGGTTACATAGTTAAAATATTTGAAATCTTATATTCGATCAGAACTGCATTTTTATATTTTCAATATGTTTTTCCTATGCCCTTTTTCATTTAATTTGTAAAAAATTTCGAAGTCATAAATTCACAACAACAAAAATAGTTATCGGTTATGTTTATTCCTGTAAAAACTCTAAAAAAAAGTAATTATTGTTTAGGTTTTTTTCAAGTAAAAACTCAGTTTTTATTTGTATAAAACGTAATTCGAAAATGTTGCTGCCCTTTCTCGAATGAACACTTTCAAAGAAAAAATGTAAACGATTTTGTGTGTGCATGTGTGTGTGAAAAATACAACCTTTAACGAATTTCTGTCATGAATAAGATTTAATTGAAATTTATAATTTTATTGTATGAAAATTACATTTGGATGAAAGAAATTAAGATATATTATTGTTGCCAGCTTATAAATTACTCTGTGATGCATGTGAGGTAAGGGTTTAGCATTCCGATGCTTTTCATTATTAATTTTTTCTGTGACCGTTTGTTGTTAGACCAGCTTACTTCATTATCATAACTTAGGAATCTCGTCGCCATTTTGTAACGCAGGCAGCAGTTTAAGGGAAGCTTATAAATAGGCTCATCTCAAAGTTGAATGGTTGAGATGAGAAAGGTCAGTATCCTACGCAACTTTCAGGCTTTTTTAAGCCGTCTGCTGTGACTTTTTTTTTTAAGTCGTCTGACTACCAGCTTGAAGTGAGAATTGCTATGGCTTGAGAACTAGAAGCATTACCATTCGACATAA
Organism: Stegodyphus mimosarum; assembly: GCA_000611955.2. NCBI lineage: Eukaryota > Metazoa > Arthropoda > Arachnida > Araneae > Eresidae > Stegodyphus > Stegodyphus mimosarum. The sequence goes on from KK119852.1 coordinate 632,809, forward strand.
CACAAGATCTTTCGAATTGCAGCTGTAGATAGCTTAAATAATGATTTAAAGACAATATATATATATATTAATAATGTATATATATTTTTAATAATATTTGCAAATGATACACGTAATTATGACATTTTCGCGGTCGCTGAAAAGGCAGTTAATATGTATGTTCTATCTCATAATTAGAACATGCACAATGAAAGGATTATTTTTATGATCATTACCGAGAACAATACAATAAGCCGAAATTAAAAGCATAACAATCAGAATTAATAAACAGCCGGTGTATGTTTTAGGATTTAAAACACGCAGTGTGAAAAATATCTTTCTTGGCATAAGATCCTTCGAATTGCAGCTATATATAGCTTAAAATGCAGCAATATATATATATATATTTTAATACTGTATATCTTTTTGTTATTTTTTAATAATATCTGCAAATAATACAATTTATAGCATATTTAATTCATGTGATTTATGATATACATAGTTTTTTCATTTTCATAAACATGTGTATGCTTTTGTTATTAATAAAAAAATATTTCTAACGCGTGTACTTAATTATATGTGTGTACTTAGAGTGGATTTAAAATCTTTCGCATTTCGTCTAACCATGCTTTTTATACATTTTTTTTAATTCTTCACATTGTAACATTATTTTGCTGACCTGCTTAAGAAAGCGATCCATTTGAAATCAGCTAACCGCAGCAACGGAATTAGGCAAAGTCATCTGAAATGATGCTATGTCGGATAACTGAACTCTGTGACAAAATTGAAGACCGCAGCTATCTTCATGTTATAGATGATTATCGGTTATCTGTAGCCTAGCTCCCCCATAAACTAGTACAGCTCGAATAGGCCATCACGTCGGTGCTGCTAATAACAGAAAAATTACAATCCCATTAACTTATTATTCAGCTGTATTATTGCATCTAAAGATACAAATTAGAAGACTGAGAAATGTGAAAGATGGTATTTATAAAGACAGGTATAAATTGTTATTTGCACTAGTAAAGGGGAATTTAATGAATTTGTAAAATTTAGAAACGTTCAAATTCATGCAACTTTGTTTAGAACCATTAATGAAACTATTCATACTTGTGTATGGTTTGATGTAGTATGTATGTGCAGTAAGCTGGGCAAATTAAGGGTCGGATGTGTAAGAGTTGATGTAGATATGTATGTGCAGGAAGCTGGACATACCCATTACAGATATACAGCAAGTTCTCTTAGGATCCGAATTCTATTTCTATGGCTTTGCAATAGTCAAGTTTTTATACATTTTATCACTGTCTTTTAAGTTTCCTTCGATCACATTTTAGCCTCTTTAAACCTTAGGAAAGTTAATAATTTATAAAAACAAAGAATTTTGCATATTCAAGTTTATTTTTGTTGTACATCACTTATCATACAGCTAAAACGACAATTGTTTTAGGAATAAAAATACTTTTACTGCAGTTGCATTTTAATGCGAACGGTTCATCTCAAACAGAATTTTAAAAAGGTGGAAACAAATCATTTTACAATGCATGTCATTATTTCGATATTTTTCAAAAATATATTACCAGCTACATGGAATTCATTAGTTCAAACGACAGACATTGCCAAATTGCTTTAAATTTATAAATCTATCATGAGATTAAAGTAGATTCGGTTGATAATCATATTTTGAAGTTAAAGCATAATTGCGATGCTAGAATTCAAAAACCTCTCAAATTACTATCTAGCAGTGATTCTGAAGCGTGAAAAACTAAGAAATGTATTCTAACTTGAAAAATAATAATTTTGATTTTATATGGTCCTTTACCATCATGTGATTATATTTGCTTAAAAGGATTCTAGATTCCGCCAACTCGTTTCACTCTTCTGCTTGCTCCGAAGCGCTAAGTGAAACAAGGAAGAAAAATTATTAAACTAATATGCCATTAGGCAAACTACTTGGAGAAAAAAGCTTGTTTTGGTTTTCGATTAAGACACTTGGGCCATTGATAAAAATCAAATTATTATTAGAAAACACGCTGACTCATTCTGTGGTTGCCAGTGAGGAGCATATTATTAAAGAGCACATTTCACATTCTGCACATTGTTATGGCACTTTATTTATCACTACGTGGTAATAAAATAACATTACTATCTTATGCGTAACCTTCTTATGAAACTAAATATGTTACTAATTGGTAACACTTTTCTTTCACAGAATTTACCGTGAAATCTTATGCTTAATTCAATCCGAATAAAGGATTTCGCAGTTAACAACAGAAATAGCAAAGAAAAGGCTTTAATTCAAAAATTTACTCATGCGCAAAGAACTTTTCTCATCCCAATACACGCACAGTGAGTTAGATTTGTGGAAGACATATTTAACGGCCAAATTTAGCTCGTGGTATGCTTTATAATTTATGCGCAACCAACAAAGCGAATGCGCCAAACTCCATTAAATGAGAAAACAATATCCTATTTAAGGCAACCCTCCGTCTCAGAATCAAGAACATCCGTTACGTAATGCTTACCTATGTTCTGTATTATTTTGCTAGGTCAGTTATTATGGCAACCCATCTCTCTAGGTTACTGGATTAGCGAGTTGTTGCCATTGAAGTAATAATGAACTTTCCAAAAGGATGCGAGAAGATCGGCGGACGTCCTCAGAGATGAGTTGTTAGTCTCTAAGCTTCTTCCGAAGAATTTCGACTGAAGGGATATTCTTTGTTCGTTTTTTTTTTTAAAGAATAGGTATACTGTTGTTGGCAAATTAGAAAAAATAAGTTCAGTGGAATGCTGCGATTAATGTAAAGTTATATTACGTGTTCTGGAAATATTATAAAGGATTAACATGCCATACTTAAATTATGTAAGTTGACTTTTTGTTCCTTATAAATTGTCACCAGACATAACAAATGATCTAGCAAAAAGTTGCAATTAATTTTTTACAAAAAAAGAAAAACAGATGTTGCAGTGTTGAAAAGCTAATGTATTTTTTGTATGTAATATCTATCAATTTATTCTTAAATTTAGTAATAACGTTTGAACCATATTCTCAAGTTTTAGTAAAGATATTAATAATTTTTAGAAATATATTCATCTCATACTATCTGAAAATTTAAAATTGCTTTATAATCATTAAGCGTAAATATAGTATTTTTTAAAGAATAAATGCAGTGAAAAGTTCTAATAGATATATTAAGTAACAATTTAAATTGTCTATAAATTTTTATGCAAATATTGTGAATGATGTACTATACATATTCAAAAGCGTGATACAAACACTTTTAATTAAATGCATTTTATTTATTATTAAATACAGCCCGTTATAGAAAAAAATGCGGCAATTATATGATTAGATTATTGCATTTGTTTATGATTAGTATATTGCAAATTTGCAACATTTGATTTCTTTTATACTGAGCGCCGTCTGTGATACCACTGACCTGATTTTGTTGTAAAAGTCCTACAGTCTTAATAGTCATCCTGGCAGAAGGGATTATTTCTACCATATATAAATATTACATGGGATACAAGGCCTGTGCATAAGCATCAATATGTTAATTACAAACATTGTCTTGCATACAGTTACTTGAGATACTCAGATATATTCATGATGGTTATGTCTACATTTGAACATTATCTGATTTCATATTTACAGTACTGTTATTGAGATAATCACAGTACACTTGTAATTCAGTTACAGTTGACTGAAGTTTCTCTGTTATTTTTAACTGCTTTACAACATTATTTTCTAAGAAGCTTGCAAAATTAATAAGTTTACATTACAATAGTTTTTACTTTTAGAATCCAATTACTATTCTACGGGGCGAGCTATTTTTCTGATGTTGATTTTCAATTGTTGTAACACTATCTGGCTTAGTCTGGGTAGGAAGCTACTTGACTGGAACCCAGATCAAGTTGGGTCTGGCATCTGGTAGGATTCTTAGGAAAATTTTTTGTAAGTCTTGCACTAACGGATTCCTAATCTTTTGCTCTCGGATGGCCTCCATACTTGAGGCGGAGTCGCTATATATATTTACCTTTGTTGCTAACTGATACTTTGCCAAACTGATGGCTGCTGTTAATGCTAGAAGTTCCGCCTGCAAAACGGTATTTTTGTCTTCCAGTCGTCTCTCCTAACTTTTGACCCCTTATCCTTGTTGGAGTACACAGTAACTTGTGTCCTTCTCTATCTTTGAGCCATTTATATATATAGATAATGCTTTCTCATCTGACGGAGTATATTGCAGGTGTACTGTGTGCGATAAGTCCGTCTCTGCCGGGTGTCGTAGCATGATCGGCTTGAGCTTCTCATAGTCTGTGTGGGAGAATGTCTTTTGAAACAGAGAAACGTTATGTTCCATGCGGCGGATTGTCCTTATTAATAATGTTTCTCTCTCCGCTAGAAGGTCCAGTGGAGGGATATCCGCCAGCACTTGCATGGCCGCGGTTGGGGATGTTCTATAAGCTTTTGCATATTATCAATAGTTGTATTCTTTGGATGGTGAGAAGCTGCCTCCTCATATGAGCGGTGAGCTTCTTTCCCCATATGGCAGCCTCATATAATATGATCTTGTCTGAGATTGTTCTGTATCAGCTTTTGAGCGTAGTGTTTGAAGTACCCCAATGAGGTCCTGTTGTTCTAACCATGGAATGCTAAGCTGATTTATTTTTTGCTTAAGCTGTTTAAAATGTGATACCAAGGAAAGTCTGTTTTTAATTATGATACCTAGGTATTCCTTTAATATTTAAGGTCGCTGACTCCTTTTATAGAGACTCCATTTAGCTTGATGCTGGGATATTTCGTTCATACTGCGAAAAAATTGTTGAAATGACGGATTACATTTTGTCAAATTGATGTTACTTTCTTGATTTCTGTTCACCAATGAGTCATATTAAGCAGTGTTATGCTAACTGGAAATTTCCTATTAAAAGTGAGTCGTTTATGCATCAGTTTAGCCTCTCATATGATCACGATGATTGTTTAGAAAATAATTATATCAACAATACATATCTACATACAATCATCCACAACTTACTTTTCAACATGCGCTGAAAAATGAAAAGAATGAACAACAACAGATTGCTTTTTTACTGACATGCATTATTTTAAATTCAGAAAATTTGAATGAAATATTAAGTAATCAAAAGACAAATTAAATACAATGGACAATTTTAAAATTCATTTAAAAATAATCAACATGGATTTTCAAAAAAATTAATAACAATTTACATTTCTTCTTAAGAAAAAATAAATTAAAAAAAAATAAAAATAACGCATCTGCTCTCACTTCTTTCCCCATATTATAGTTACAATTAGTGTGCCGCTAAGCATGCAGAAAAATTATTCTCAAGCTGTTTTGCTTCATACACTTTTCTCACGTTAAAGATTACAGATTATATATATATTTTATAAATTAAACAAAAAAAATATAGAAGGTGTTAATAAATACCAAAACCTGAATAATAATAGTAATTTATATTTATAAAATAAAACTAAATACTTATCGGTTGATGGAATCCCCCCCTCCCCAGCTGAAAACCCCTGATAAAGAAGAAAGAATAGGCTAAAAATATACAAACTTGAGGCACAACAGACTACCATTATTTTGTGAGAAAGAAGTAAGAAATGTGAAAACAGAAAGCATAAATATCTTTAAAAGAATAATTAAAAAAGAGGAGAACGTATGCGTGACTAAAACGCTTTATGTTACTTATGCTTTGATAAAGAGCTAATGTAATGAAACTGAAAGACAGCTATAATTATGTCTCACTTATCCTGTGTTATTAAATTTTTATTCTTATTTTTTCCCTTTATGAAATAGGAAAGCAAAGTTAATAAAAATTCAATGAAAAATTTCAATGAAAAATTTAATTAAATGAATTTTTACTATACTGTATTATTTGATTTGACCTTTTTTATGTCTACTTCTACAAGTATATGTCTTAATGTATATGAAATAATCTAGAAACGGAACAATGCAAGCTACAAAATATTAGTATGTGCAGCAGTAATCATTAAACATTAATCTTTCTTTGGTTTCTGCTCACGGCAGCTAAGTAAAGAATTACAGATAAAAAAAGTATCTAATTTTTTAGCTTTGAAAGAATGGATAGATTTAGAAACGTATAAGAGTAATATGACACTTGATCTTTCAAATCATACAAAGTTCAACTTAATTTGGCGAAATTATAAATAAATGCTCTGTGCACTTCGAATGTAATGTCACATGTCTTTTCCTCAATGAGCAAATTTTTACTCCGCCATATACTATATTATACACCTCCGCTATACAAATCCCGTGACTCACTGAACATTTGCCGGCTCTTAGCAAAGGGACATTTTTTCAGCTTTACTACTAGTATATTTTCTCTTGTTCTATTTGCAATTCTTTCTAGCTTTAATTGAAATTATGAGTTTTTTTCTTGTTCTGGAACTAATAGCCCCATTAGATGTGAAAAGAATTACCGCTAGATCTGAAGTAACTACAAGTAATGATAAGGTTTTAATAGCTTTTTTTTATTAAACCGAAATTTGAATATAAATGCATTTTCTTGTGCTAACAATATCAGCCACAACGCGTGGTGAGACAACTAAACAGAGGCAGTCAAATTTAAGTTAAGACGGGAATTAGCAGTCAAAGACTGCGCAGTTTAATTATACTCTGAATTGGCTTATTAATTCTAACCGGAGCGTCAAAATCAATTTGTCGGCAATGGAACAATGCAAAGCCAAATAATTACAAAATCCGAAGCTGTCAGGAACTAAACGCAGCCAGAAACACGCTTTTTTTTTTACAGTCCAAAATCTCAGTTTAAATACTATCTAACTCATTTACATTCTGGAGAGGAAACGGAAAGGAGAAGTTATAGTAAGGGCTGAAATTAAATAACTGGTTCATTTAAAAAATAACCTTACAAAATTCATATTTTATGGCTACTGAATCCAGTTTTATTTTGTTATGCTTTTGTAGTGTGGAGTTATTTAAATTTTTGATAATATTCAATCTCTATAATTAAATAATGAAGAACCTGCATGTTTCTTGCAATATGAAAAAAAGACGGCACTTCGAGCCACTAGATTTCGAGTACATGTAGTCCTTTCCCAGAATATGTACACCTCGAAGCCTAAATTTTGAATATGGAATTTGTTTTTTTATTTATTTTATGTTTCGTGTTAACTTAACGAAATTGTGATTTAGAAACTCAACGATTTAAAAGAATGTGTTGTCATTTGGCGAAGCTTAAGGTATTTATGTTTTAAATTCAATTCGAAATCTTAGCGATTTAAGGAAAATTTGTTGCCATTCAGCGAAGCGTAAGATATTTGTTAATTAACAAACGTAGCAATTTATGTGTTGCCAGTGACGAAAATAAAATATTTTTATGTGCTCCGAACAATATTGCCTTTCGGCAAAGTGTAAGATATTTAACTTTTCTTTCGAATTTAATCAGTCGGTTATTGATTAACAAACTAAGTGATTTAAAAACAATAAACGCAGTTCTACACCACTGTTATTATTAATTACTAGCTGGACTCATTAAAAGTACTATATATTTTAAACATTAGTAGTCTTCAATTAAGTCCTTATATTTCTATTCCTTCTTATCCGATTTTTTGCTTTATCAAAAATTATGCTCAAGTATTCAATTACTCTAAGTACTTGAGCAATTAAATTCGTCTGTTTAAGAAAATAAGTTTGATTTTATATTTTTGTGTGTACAAAAAAAAAAAAAAAAAAAAAAAGAAAAAAAAAAAAAAAAAAAAAAAACACACACACACACATTTTGGATAACAAATGGTACTTTGCATCAAGAACATATTTTAAACTACAGTTTGTTTGCAAACTTATAGTCGCTTCATTTAAAAATTCTGCTTTCTATAAGAGTTCATAAATCGGTTCTGTAGAAGAAAATTATTTCCTGTAGTTTATATTTATATATCACGTAAAATAGATTATCTTAATCTCATTGCTAAAATGCCTCATATTCGCTGAAATACAGAAATTTCACTTAAAAATATGTCAGACATCTCATTTCCATAAAAGAAACAAAGTTCTATTCTCATGTTGTCTTTTTGTACAATGATAAAAATAAATAAATAAATAAATAAAGATTACTTTCACCTGCAGAATTATTTAATGGATCAAGATTCTTTCTTTCTTTCCTTTCCAAACATCCGCACGCTATCGAGAACAATGATCTGATTGCTAACACGTGCAGCAATTGAATCCACGTTCGACAAAAGGCGAAAAGAGAACAAAAAAATTTATGTTCGTTGTTTCCATTGTATTATAGGTTTATTTTGTAGGTAATTTACGAATATCTACAGATAGCAAAAATGAATTCTGCTTCTGTATTTACGATCCAAATTTTCTGTACTTCCTCGTTATTTACAAAGCTTAATAATTTTAACTTAATAAAAACTGGAAACAGGAAAAATATTGCTATTTTTATGTTCCTTATGGAGGAATACAGAATCCTGGTTTAATTTATGAGTGCTTGTGTTTGAGTCGAAAGAATGATATTATAATGCTTTGATAACAAGACTAATGCAATTCGAAATCATTCATATTACCACGTAGTTTTATTAAAATGATTTCTATGAATATTTATTCTATTGTCTGAATAAGAATCTGAAATGATTTATTGCATATTACCGCTAATTTGAGTTAATTTGTTTTGAAAAAGTTAAAGAAAATAAAAAGCTTCTTTTAATTCAATTATACAGCACTTAATTGCAGACAGAGAAGTACTAGTTTCAATTTCAAGCTTAAAGAGATTTTAACAGCATTTTGAATATAAACGGCTGTATCACTTTTCGAATTATTGCCACCAAATATTATCGCCTTGTATAATATTTAAAGAAATAAAATAATGAAGAATCTGCGTGTATGTATGTTTATCGCATTGTGACAAAATAAAATATTTTTATCTCCTGCGGGCGTCACTGTCTATCGGAAATGCTAAATATATACTGTTTTTAAATAATTTCAGCCCAAAGGGGTGTTAGCCCAAATGCTCTTGAAACATATATGTTTGTGTAAATGAAAAAACAACCGTTTGAGCGTTATATAAAATCCGAAATCTTTTAGATTTTTAGTCCAATGGGATTTAGTCCCGAAGGACTATTACTTTCGTTTGGGCGTTTTGCGTTGAATCATTAAAACGTTGAATCACTTTTCAATTTAGTGCTTATGTTTCTTTGTTGGTAATTGAAGTTGCATTGGGTTGGCTATTGGAATTTTTGGAATTGTATTATGTTGGTTAATGGGTCTGTACTGGATGGATTAATGGAATTGTATTGAGTTGACTATTGGAATTATATTAGGTTAGTTTTTGTGTTCGTATTGGGTTTAGTTTAATGTTTGTTTCGTTCGGCAAGTTATCATATTATTAAGCAAGATCCCTTTGGACGTAATCTAAAATCTGAATCCTTTCAGATTTTTAAAAAAAAATTTTTTTTTTTATTTCAAATTATTTTTTCAGTGAAAAAAAAAGTTTGAATTTTTTTCAATTAAGTTTGTCTAAGCAAAGCAGTTTTATTTTTGTTGCTGGGGAACAGCAATGAAATAAGAAAAAGAACATAATTCAAGTCTAGTTACTTTTTCTGAATTCCGACAAAGATAAGTTGAAAAATAGAATCTTTCGTACATGAAGAAAGTTTTTGAAAAACTTATTTGATTTGTTAACAAAAAATCGAAAGAGGAAAAATCCATTTTTTTATTAATCATTAGCCGCAATAAAAATGAAGCAATGATTACAGATGAGTTATGTTACACGATGAGTCATTCACACGTCTAGTCTGTATTTAAAGTATTCAGTATATTTTCATTACTCTGGAGAAAACTGAAATGTTAGGAAGATTTACGTGATTATTTACGAATTTTGCAAATTTCTAATTAACTTAAATTTTGCATTTATCAGTAGAAGAAATACAGAAGAAGATCCAAAAATCTATTTAATACACGGAAATATTTAAGATAACTCATTAATTTTTATCCTAAGAAAACTTAGTTATCCAGCACTTTTCTGACAGCCAGTGGCAGAATGGATAATACGGCTGAATATTAATAGTTCTACCTGAGTTCATATCTCGACGAACCGGCTACTTGTATGAATTGTTCTTTGGAATTCCAATGTATAACCCAAACACTAGCAATTTTCCCCTTAAAACGACAAAAGCATCTGTTTCCTTAGGACGATAACTCTTTTGTATCTTGCCACAAATTCCAGTTTCTATGCAGTAATTGCATACGTTTAAGAGATATAACTTCGTAGCTCTCCCGATTAATATGATTTAGTTCATTTGGACCCTGGATTCATGAGCATTATTTTATAATCCGCCATATTCTCCATATCTGGCAATAACTGGCTTTTTTTTTAGTCCAAAGGGGCTTTGTCCCTGAAGGATTATTGTTTTCGCTTTGCGATTTTGCGTCGAAAACATTAAAAGTCTGTATCACTTTTCAAACTGTTGCCACAAAATATTGCAGCCCTATATTATATTTAAAGAAATTAAATAATGAAGAATGTGCATAAATGTATGTATGTTTCTCGCATTGTGATAAAACGACGGTACCTAAAGCCATCGAATTTTGAATACCGTCATCCTGCTGCGAATATAGGCATCTGGAAGACCAAATTCGAAATTTGGAATTTGTTTTATTAACGATTTCATATTTTGTAAAACTTTAACGAATTTTTGATTAGCAAACTCGAGGATTTCAAAGCGGGCAATGGCAACGTTGTACAGAAAAAAACATTTGTATCTGCAGCGCGTGAGACTGTGTGTAGGAAATTCTAAAGATATGCTCAGTTTAAAATTATTTTGCGATATTGTTCTTTAACTGAATTTTATGGTTTAAATGCGAAGAACATGATATTCAATAAATAAAAGTAACATACAAAATATTTAAAAAACGCCCCTTTGGACGTAATTTAAAATCTGAAACCTTTCAGAATTTTTTTTTCTAAAATCAAGCTGAAGTTTCGAAACTTAGGCGTAGTCGGTTTTGGGGAATAGATTTACGAATAGTGAAGCCAAATTTGAAGAAGTGTATCAAGAAGGAGAGAGATGGTAATGATAAACGCTGATTAGTCGATAATATTAATCAGGTGTCTAAATTATTTCTTCAGAATATGAAAAGCTTTTGCCTCTTCCAACATTGTGAAAACTGGATATGTAATATGCTTTATACAGCTGAAATTTGGATTCGCGTATTTATATTTTCCTCATAAATAGTAAAAGGAATAAGGGTGAGAATCGCTGAATTAGGAAACAGGAGTTGAGCACCGACTCGTAAAACTCACGTTTTGAGGAAAACTCAGAGATCGCATTTATTGTTCGGTGGCCTGTTCTTCGAAATGACCCAAATATAGAAGAGAACTGCTGAAGGTCTCGAGGCGAACCGCTGACCCCGAGTGTGCCGATGAATGACCACAGGTGTAGGAAGACAGCAATGTAGGTAAAATGAAATCTGTTGCCATTACTCTTGTCAAACAGAATTTGGAATAAATATGCGTAGCTGCTGAAGTGCAGTTCTACCCTTCTGGGTTAAGTTAAATTGTTCAGGTAAAAATGGGTAAAGATAAACTTATTACTTATTGTCTTCAGTATTGTTGATCACAGATTAGTTAGAGATTGATATAAATCCATTATAAAATTTATTAAACGCTGATGTGTATTTCGAGGGCTCGTCACTTTTAACACATACATGAAATAATATTTTCAAAAATTCAAAAATATATTTATTATTTTCAGTAAACGGATTTCGTGTTCTGCCAAAATGATTTGCTTCACTTGAGAGCAATATTTATTGCAAACCTCGTAACCAAGTGATCTATTGCAAAAATGCACTGAAATAAATGCACATTGAATTGATTCTTTGCCTTTCCATGGGCGTTAATTATATTACAGCGGTATTAAGTTATTTGGCCTGGCCATTAAGAGCAGCTCAGTTCTGTGCTATAGATCTTCAGTTTCTAGATGATTAATACTTAAAATTAATATTTGTCGTAACTGCTAATAAATTCATCGAAATGTTAGACTATGAATTGAAATTTCGTGATTGAATTTTTTTTTTTTTTTCCTATACGTAACGTAATAAATGAAGTAAATGTTGTCCAGCTGACAAATAAATCTTGTCCAAGTGGTGCCTGAAACCGATTCGAGTATGTGTGTTTTATTTTCGTTTTGGAACTCCTTTGCAATACTTCCACCTATTATTTTCCCTTTACATATATATTTTGTTGATCGAATATCATCTAGTTAATTTTTGCTTACATTTTATTCGTAAGAAAGATGATATTATTTAGAGGGAAGGGGCGGGGGAAATGTGAAAGGTTTCAGATTTTAAACGATCGCCCAAAAGCATTTGTTAAGATTTTTTTACGCTCTTAATGAATTTGCAGTCTGCTGTTACACTCACTCCTACTACCTTTTTTTTTAAGCTTTATTATTAAGCATCATTTTCTTCCATTTTCTTCGCACTTACGCCATATACAATTCAAACAGTAAAATTAAAAATTTTAAAAACAACATGGCAGTATACGTTTAGAATTCCCGATGCAGCGTTAAGTGTTGGTATACATTTTTCTGTTTCTATTCCAAAGGGGCAATTTGCCCAGAAGGAGGTTTGGCATTTTGCGTTGATTCACTATAAATGTCGGTTCACTTTTCAACTTGTTGCCACCAAATATTAGAGCCCTGTATTATATTTAAAGAAATTAAATAATGAAGAATCTGCATAAATGTATATATGTTTCTCGCATTGTGATAAAACAACGGCACCTAGAGCCATCAAATTTTGAATAAGGTACGTATCCATCTGAATATGAACATTTGGAAGCCCAAATTTGGAATTTAGAATTTGTTTTATTATCTATTTCATATTTTGTAAAACTTTAACGAATTTTTGATTAACAAAATGAATGATTTCAAAGCGAGCAATAGCAACACTGCACGAAAAAAAAAATTATCTCCAGCGCGCGAGACTGTGTATCGGAAATTCTAAAGGTATGCTCATTTAAAAATTATTTTGCGATATTCAACTGAATTTTATGATTTAAGTGCGAAGAACATGATATTTAATAAATAAAGGTTTCAGATTTTTTTCCTTTTTTTAATTCAGTTCGGTTGAATTGAGTTTTCGATTCGCTCAACACAATTCTCATAGTTAAGCTTATCTTTTTCCCAGTGTTTTCTCAATTCATTGTATGAATGTTCAGTTTTCGTACTAAGCCGGCTTTATAAAAATATTTTTGTCGCTTTATTATTAACTTTTTATTTACTTACTTTATTTGTTAAATATCACGTTCTTGACGCTTACGCCACATAAAATTCGATTTAACAGCAAAAATACAAAATATTTAAAAACAGCTTATTTTTAGAATTTCCGATAGACAGTCCGCTAGTGTTGCCACTGCTCGCTTTGAAATTGTTGAGTCTGTTAATAAAAAATTCGTTAAAGTTTTACAAAATATGAAATAATAACTAATATTATAAATGCGAATGTGAGTTTGTTTGTGTGTTTGTCTGTTTGTTGTTACGCTTTCACGCCTTAATTACTTAACCGATCATCATAAAATTTTGAAGAAATATTTTTGATATATTAGAAAAGGTTATAGGCTATGAAATGTAACTTATGTGCTGAAACTTAAACTATATAATAGGTTTTTATAGACATTAAATTAATTTTATAGACATTAGTTTAAACATTAAATGCTGAAAGTTTCATAACGAAAAGTTAAAGGATGTAAAAGTTTGTCTGAGCGTGCAGGTGCGTGGCTTAAACCACGCAAACATTTTTAACCTTTTCTAATATATAAAAAATATTTCATGAAAATTTCATGAAATATTAAGTAATTAAGGCGTGAAAGCGTAACATTTATTAATTTAGCGTTTACTAAAGCGTTTATTAATTTTTATTTGTTTAATTTAATTTGTTATTTAAAATCCTTCAGGATTTCCGGCTTTTGGCTCTTCTTTCACAAACATTTTTCAGTCATTAGGAAATATACGTAGCACTTTTACTAGATTTCGTGGCGATACAAAATATCGGCGGCCTATAGGTATTGAAGAAGGGCAGTATTTACTGAAATTTTACGCGGAGTGTATTTTTAAAATTCTCGCGGAGTTGAAACTAATTTAAGGACATCAACGCGAACGAAGCCGCGGGTAAAAGCTAGTAGATAATAAAACAAATTCGAAATTCAAAATTCGGACTTCCAGGTGCCCGTGTTCAGGTGGAGGACTACGTTATTCAAAAGTTTATGGTTCTGGATGCCTTTGTTTTTTCGCAATGCTAAAACATGCACATATTCATGCAGGTTCTTCATTATTTAAAATTTCTAAATATAATACAGGGCGATAATATTTGGTGACAACAATTTGAAAAGTGATACTCAGTTTGTAGTGATTCAACGCAAAATGCCGTTTCAAGACTAATATCCCATTCGGGTCTAACATCCCTTTTGGGCTACCAAAAAGCTGAAATGTTGGAAATCAGTAAAAAGATGTACGTTTTTCCTTTCTAAAATCAGAACATTGTCTTTTTTAGAACTCTCATGTTGTTGTAGCATAAAAAGACTTATTTTTGATTGTCTCAGATTAATGATAAACGGCTAAAGCAGGAAAATACTGAAAGTTCCATCGTATATATGATTTAATTCCTCAGTGTGTGATGTAACTGCAAAAAATATTCTTGTAATCCGTTTAAGAAATATTTTGAGTCTTGAAAACTGGCAGTTTGGTGAAAACCGTTGCTGCTCACTTTGTTGCTGGAACTAACTGAAAAGTTTTCCAATTATTCTCGGCTGCATGCTTTAGAACATCAATTAACTAATAATTGGCACTATATGACAGTTTTCTAGCTGTTGGCTAAAATATGAAAGCATCATTCAAACTATGCAGTAGTGTATTACAACTTTCCAAATCATCTCACTGCACAGATATATATATCCATGTATAATTTTTTAAAAACAAAATTTGAAAATATTTTTAATGATTTTACTTTGTATTTTTGCCATTTTCCTCCGCTTTGAGGAGGATCAGAATTTTCGTGTGAACTATTAAGATTAAAAAATGTATTGAAATGGTTCACCAGCTAATTCTGTATACAGAAAAGTAAGGATTTTGTTTTGGAAGGGTATCTGTAATTAGGTTCGACATACCTGTTCCTGACGATGTTATGTCGAAGTTGATTGGATTCTTCTTCTTTATTGTTTGTTGTTTTATATTCTTTTTTGATTTTTCTTAGTGGTTTATTTTAATTTCTACATTTTAAAATATTCTTATTCTACAATTATAGGATTTTTTAAAGTTCATTTGAATTTCAATTTTAGTCTTTGTGAAAAATTGATTCTAACTTTGTAATTTTGTTTCTTTATATATATATATATGTATATATATGTAAGATATAACAAAATACGATAGCTGTTTTAAAAAAATAATTTAGCGACCTCAAAATTATCATTCTAGATTTGGCTGTTCTCCTAAATTCGAAATCTTTCTACCTTATATAACGCTACTTGAAAGGGGCAATTAAAACTAATATTAACCAATCATAGCTTGCCTGTTATAAATACCCCTGGCAAGTTAATTACGTCATTACTCTTCTTCATTCTTTTCCCTAGCTTCCGCCATTGCTAACGTATCTTCTATGCTCTGCTTGTCCGTCTAAAATGATGTCACCCCGTTAACCTGTGTAAATTGTACTAGTATATAAGAAACTATCGTAATTATTATGATTAAAGAGTGCGTTGTCCATGAGGAATTATTCTAGTGTGCCTGGAAATAAGGATGATAGTTGGCTGAACTTAGTTAGGCATCAACTTCTTCCTCACGTCCTGCCACTCTGCCATCGCGACTGCCAGCTGTTAAAGTACCCGGATTCCAACTATGCATTAAAAATATAACATCACACACATATATATATAGATATATATGTTGCCATAATCAAGTAAGTCAAACCAAACCAACCTAAAGAAAGAGATGCTTTCGCAGAGGAAATTCCAAAGGAAAATGACTCGTCTTCATGTTACACATTCGTAAAAGCACGAAAATGGTCAATCACTGCAGATTTAAGCCCAAAACAATGTGCTAGTGTTCAACAATTTTATCTAATTCACTACTAGCTGACCTATTCTAAGATTTTACTGTAAATAATTCGTTTCCTTTTCAAAGAAACAAAAGTAATAAAATATATAAATCATCACGTTTAAACCAAAATCTAGTTATTCCTTTGTTTCCTTGGTAAATGAGGTACACAATATCATTTTTCAACCAGCCAAATCATAACTGATGGCTATGATTACTATTTCGTATTAACTTGTTTTGTTTCAAATTTGCAGAGGAAACTATGTATAGAAATATGCAGCCGACGTCTGTTGTCTTGGATTCAAACACTGAACAACAAGCAGTAAAGTTTTCATTAAATTAAAGAATAATAATCGCATTTTTCTCAAACCCATCCTAACAAGCAATAAATTCCATGTTCTGTAGCCATTAATAGAATAATATCGGACAAGAATTTAGAGTGTTGTGCCTGAAAATGTTCTCTCAAGTAACTGGAGGTTGATTATTTTATGTAACAATGTCATTTCATTCAATATTATCATTAATCAGTTTATCACGGAGAAAAGTCTAATTGTTCTTAACACTTCCTTAGTCGGTTGATTTGGCACCTGTAAACTTTTTACTACTCCCGTGAGTGGAGTCTCGTCAAAAAAAATATCCTGATGGTGAACTTTTACGAAAGGTGTCCAAAACCTCTATGAAGATGCCTGAAAGGTGGTTTCCCCCGTGTAAGGGGTTTATACACATATATAAGTCTGTGTATATATATATATATATATATAAATTTAATCTTAATGTATTTTTTATATATATATATATATATTTTTGCTTATTTCCAAACAGCTAAATGAATTGCAATGAAAAATAATAGCAATGGTATTTCTTGATTGCACCTAAGCAATCAAAGTATTTCTTGCCACCGTTATCTTCTGTCCCTTTGAATCATAAGCAGAATAGTAATAACAAAGAAGAGGAAAATGCTGAAACGAAAAACATCTGGGAGCGATTCATTTTTACGATGCAATATGCCTCATCTTTTATTCCCAGCGAAGAGAACACTTAAAAAATTTTCCTCCTCAACCCTTCCACGCTCATCCACTAGCGCATCTCCTTACGTATAGGTCATCCATGATTAATAACCGTACCCTTGAGGTGTGTCCGAGTGACTCCAGCTAACCCACACGAAGAGGAAAAAGGAAGTCAAAAACGATTACCAACGTAAACCTCTTTCTTACTTCTGCTCGCCTTTTTGTTGTAAAATCGAACATACACCTACCTCTCTGTCCTCCCTATTTCGAACGTGTGATCTCGGGTCTTCGTAAACGAGAGGAAAAGTTCAGCTCCGCCACAATTAGATACTTCAAATCGGGCGTGACCTAGGCTTGGTAACTTAATCGAGTTTTCTTGTTTCCCAGGTTAAAATAACTACCAATAAGTGGTTGCGAAGCACATCAAATTCTAACCATTAGCTGATGATAAGCTTTAGAGTAAGAGGATCGTAATTCTTATACATTTCGATTTGCATAAGAGGTTATTGCCGTCAAATGTACTACTTAAATAGCAAGTCAGTTTAGAAAACAGTTTTCTCTCTAGTGTTGCTATTTAATCTGCTACAAATTGTAGAAAGGGAGTGGGCGTAAGCGCATCCATCTCTTTCCTGTAGTTGGGTAACTTCTCGGATTAATAACATTGTAACCGCAGATTTGTGAATGAAATGAAAGCAGCAGTGAATAAGAAATCTAGAAGGAAATAAATATGGGGTGAGTTCGTGCTATAGATATGAGATGGTTTGAAAGAGCATAATGATACGATACCGGGATTCATCTGCAGAACAATCCAAGACTCCAAGACAAGATCTTGGGTCCCAAGACTGGATTTTGAGTCTTGGATTGTCTTGGATCCAAGATCTTGTCCAAGACCTCTCTTGGGTCCTGATATAAAAGCTTGATATGAGATCTCTGTTTACGATATTCAAAACCCAATCGCTTTAGAAAGATTTTATAATTTTTTTAAAATCATTTCTGAATCAAAAGAACATTGAATAATATGAAAAGAAATGTCATAAAACTTTTTTTTATGTATAAATCTTTAAAATTGCAAAATGAGGAATGTTGGACTGTTGCTGCTGTTGCAGTGTTGGACTGAATTCTCAATTACTGTGTTGTGATAATGAAATTTTAGAGTTTATATACATAATAGTAAAAGTAATTAGTTCGGTTATTATATAATCGCCAATTTTAATGCAAAAATTCCAATTATCTTGGTGGGTTCCATAAATCTATTTCATATATTGCGAATTAATCACATTTACAGGTGATTGTACTGTATATACTCGTCACTTCCTACTAGTAAATATGATAAACTGATAGTTAAAATTGCTGGCCCACAAACTCCCCAGTCTAAAATAGCAAAATTTTAAAATATTGCATTCTCTTCTATTATATTTTATATAAAGAAATTTATTTTATTTACGCTATATTGGAAGAATTAAAAAAGGTAGGAAATTTTTTGATATCTGAAGAATTCATAAACTACATTTTGGAACTTAAAAAAAATTGCTTAAGTGAATTGTAATCGGATCTTCTGTAAATGAATTATGATAAACTGTGACATACTTTGTTACGGAATAATTCAGGAGTGGGCAATTGTTTCGGCTCGGGGGCCACTTTGTGCAAGCGGAGGTTAGCAGAGGGCCGCACTTTTTAAAATGACTGCGTTCATTAGTTAACTTCGGATTTCAGGAAAGGTGTAACCTGTACAATAAAAATTAATATATATAAATTATATAAAATAGTGGCAGTTTTAATCAATTTATTTATTATACTAATTTAGGTTTATTTATTATTTCGTAATGTCGTTTCAGATTGTACTCCTTAAATGTGGCTCAAGTTTCATCACACAGTAAACACACTGCTTTATTCCCTATATTGCCAAATAAATATATATTTGTTTGTACATTCGTTGTTAAACACACGACCTTCATCACCTATTTTACGTGTTGTCGGACAGTTCACGGTTTTACTAATGTTGGGAGTTCATATATTTACTGTTGCAAAGACAAAATTTAAGTTAACCAAGTAACCGAAAAGCACTGCACATCGTACCTACACTGCGCATGCGTAAGAACGTGGCCGTTCTAGTGGGTAATACGATATGAACCTTCGGTTGAGCCCAGGAATGAAATCTCGGTTCAAGACGGATTTTTCTGTCTTGGAGGGCCACAAAACAACTCTTAGTGAATTGTCTGCCCACCTCTGGAATAATTATTTCTTCAAATTTTGAAACATCAATTACATTGTTGTAAATTAATCATGTTTATCTCATTTTCTGGATTTTGAGAGTTACTTGACGATTTTTCCCATTTTGAGTCTTTGAAATTTAAAATGTATCTAGAAAACATACTATAAGAAATTATTATTGTTGAAGCTGCAGCATCTGATGAAATTCCTGTAAGAAAATAAAAATGTTCTTAAAAATAGCTAAATTTGACCCAGATTCTGCATAGAACTATTTTCCTCAGCAATGCAAAATTTTACGCTACAGAATATTTCAAAATATTTAATTTAGTGTAAAAATTAGGTACTAAAGTGGTAACGTAAACCAATTATTCTGAAATAGATTCTTAAAAAAAGATATATATATATATATATACATTTCATTCAATTCAGGACATTTTACTTTTATCAATATTAGATTCAGAAATTAAAATTATGACAGTATTTTGTAACATTTATACAGTGCTCTGTGCTTCTTAATCTAAAATTCTTTCTATTTTCTCCAGCTGTGCTGCATTTACTTCGCTCTGCTCTGGACATGTGTTGTCGGCGATGATGCCGTTAAGAATCACAGAGCCGAAAAGCGTCAAGATAATAGCTTTCTCTTCTTCGGAGGATGGAGGCCCGTGAGACCTGGAAATGCGTATCTTCATGGATCTGCTACAGGAAAATACCACGACTTAATATCTGCCCTACCCGACAGCTTAGACACATCATCCAGTTACTACACCCATGCTCTTCCCACAAATTACCATAAAGATATCTATAGCTACTATCCTAGACCAGCGATTAGGCCGAAGCCCAAGAAGAACACTCCTGTTTATATGGAGAGGTATAAACCTCAACAACAACCGCAACAAAAGCAAGGAGTTCGGATTAATTCAAATAATTTACCTCAGTTCATTGATCTGCAGAAATTAAGCAGGAATCATCTAAGAGGCCTACAAGACGTAATATTACAAACGAAAGATTTACCTTTGTCTCAGCTGAACTTCCCTGTCCAACATGGAAAACCCTTGGAAATTATTCAAATATCTTTACAAGAGTTGCAACAAAATGGTTTCAATCATGGCAGACAAAGTAATAGGTATAATAGGATAAGAAATGCCCCAAGGAATAAAGTTAGTTATAATAGGATTCCACAGAATCGTATTCCTTCTCAACCAGCAGTTCAGTTCGAGTACTTATCCGTTCCTAAAATCAAATCTGTTGTTCCTAAAGTCATCCCTAAAGAAATAGAAGTAACTCCAATAAAATTGCCGCAACCCATTCATCCTATTGATGATATCCTTGGCATAAAAAATATCCAAGTAGTAGAAGTTCCAGTTCCTCCGACTGTTACATATGGAGTATCGAAAGCTGCAGAAAATCGCGCACCTTACTATGGTCAGAGAGAAAGCCGTCCTGTTCAAATTCAATATAAATTAGGAGGTCATAAAACTCAGCAGAAAGTAAGATTTCCTCCTCAATTTTCGTATCAAGCAGACCAACTTCGAGGTCCATATGCCGCTTCCCAACATCAAAAGTCCAATTACATCCAGCATCAGCAACCTGAAATCGAAGCTGAGTTAATCAAACTTAGTGAAGAAGAAATACAAAATTTGTTGTCAAAGTTACAAGTAATTGATAGTAAAGACTCTCAGAATCTTTTAAAATATTTTCCCATTGGAGATTTACTGAAGCCCAAAGGAGAAGAGTTACAGCTTATTGTAGCTTTGCCTCAGGCTGAACAGGGTCAATCTCCTGGGAATTATCAGTACGAAATTCAGAAGTACAACCAACAAAGTAATAACTACGCGAAAAAAGGACAATATACGGCTGGAAATCAACAGCTGTCTTACCCATCGCACAGTTCGACCAGCGTAAGGCATAACTCTGGTGGATACCAAATTGAGAAACAGAATAGTGTTCAGGAAGTTGAACATAATGCAGCTGGGTATCAAGTTGAAGACGAAAGCTTGAAAAGTGGTGGTGATAATTATGAGCAATCCGGTTTTCAATCTTTAGGTGGTCAAGCTGGATATGGCCAACAAAGTGTTTACCAAGGAAACAGCTATGAATCACAGAACAAAGGCTATGAAGTGTCTGATCAACAGTCAGGTTACTCACAAGATCAAGATGTTACGAAAAATGAATATGCAAACCATCGGCAACAAGAACCAACTTATATTCAAGTGTTGAGTCCTCAGGCAGATGAGAATGGTTATAGAAGAGAACCTGTCTTGGCGGTTGAAATTAAACACGGGCAGTCAATTGAAGATGCTATTAAATCCCTCGATCCGGAAACATTGCAGAGACTGGGATCCCACGGCAAAGAGGGATTGGAAATTGAAGTTGTTGAAATTCCTGTTGACGAGTATACTTCAGAGTCTAAAAAAGTGCAATCTGTTGTATCCAGTAATAACAGCACCATTGTTTCATCTAACAAGAACAGTACTGTGATCTTAAGAACCAAGCTACCTGACAAGAAAACATAGTTTGAATATTTTCAAGTTAAGACATAGTAATTCAAGAACAAACAACGTTTAATATCATATCATTAAAAGCCAGTTACAGAGATCTACCTAAGCACATCGGGCTAATCAGGATTTATGATATGCGTATTAAAATAACTCATTGATTTTTCAGATTTTCAGTTCTGTATATATGCTGTACACAATGCGAAATGTTTTGAAACTGCACAATTATAGCTAGCTTGCTTTAAAAATAATTGACCATGCTCTGTATTCAGAATGAGGGGTAAACAAATATGGGTAACTTTTTAGACTTTTTTGTACATATTTCTTAGAAATGATTAAGCATTTATTAATCTAGTTTTTCTGAAATATGAAACTTAAAATCATGTATCTACTTCTATTCTTCTAAAAAAACTAAAATGTCTACTAATGTATTTCACTGTTATAAAATTGTGCTCCTTCCAGTTGGAAAAAAGACAAAGTAACGATACTCGTCAAGTTATCTGATTCATAATTTTTTTCTCTTACTTTTATTCAATGCAGAAAATTGTTTAAAATGAAAAATTAATTTCAACGGTGCATTTTCAATTATGTTGAGTTAACTCTGTTTCTTTTCAGAATAGATTTAATTTATGTAAAAGTATAAATTTATATAGAATTATAGAGCAGCTATCAATGAATTTTGTTTCAAGATCATGCTACTAAAACGTGCCATGTTAATAGACAGTTTTCAATAGACAGTAATTATTTTAATAATTTTGTTTTTGCATTGAAACAAGGTGTTTAAATAGTGTTGTATTATGATTTGTAAGCTGCTTCGTACAGTAAAATGTTTTGCACTATTGGATAATACATCGTGGCATTAAATCTTTCGGAATCTCTGACGAGACAGATTAGTCCTAGATTTTAGTGACTATCATTCTCTACAACTTAGTCCCTTTAGAAGTTAATGCAGTTTTTTGAGCGACGACAAATAAAATTTTCCCACAGAAATTTATTTCATAAGCGCACACAATCGGTACAGAATACTACATTGTTATCTTCAGGATTATGTGAGGCTACTTAAAGCTACAGTACCTTCGAAAGCTAAATAACCTAGCGTGATCCAAACTGCAGCCCACGTGTTCATCAAAACGTGATAGTTTTTGTCCCAAGCAACACGACAGCTGTTCCTATCTGTTATTGATATTTTAATCTAGCATCCTAAATTTTTTCATCTTCTTTAGAAGAAAGACAAAGTTCAAAGGGGGGGAATTCAAAACAGTTCAAGAAATTCATAAGAGATAAATATATGCTCATCAGTCTATAGAAAGAACACTTTGAGAAGGCGTCTCATAATAAATGCTCTATACCGGCTTCTGTGGGAATACAGTAGAAAGAATGATAGTCACTAAAATTTTATGTTAGTCTGTGACATTCTATATTATGTTTTGGTACTGACACTTAATTAATTTCTCAAATGAATATATATTATTATTATTACTATTGCTGTTCATTGACATAATTATACACAGTCCAGTCACATTAATGTGACCATCTGTCAAAAGCCAGAATAACCACCTCTCGCAGAGCGTACTGCTGCGAGACGTGCAGGAAGAGAGTCACATAGGTCCCTGAAGGTGTTCTATGGGATGTTGAGCCATGCCGACTCTAATGCCGTGGCCAGCTGCGCTAGATTACGCGGTTGAGGATCCATGGCGCGAACAACTCGATCGAGATGGTCCCACAGATGCTCGATTGGGTTTAAGTCAGGTGAGTTTGCTGGCCAGGGGAGGACGGTAAACTCATCCTGGTGCTCTTCGAACCACGCACGTACACTGGCAGCTGTATGGCACCTCGCATTGTCCTGCTGGAAGATGCCATCATCCTGAGGAAAAACAATGCGCATGTAGGGGTGAACATGGTCCGCAAGGACAGATGCGTACTTGTATTGATCCATTGTGCCTTCCACAATGATCAGTGAACCTAGAGAATGCCAGGAAAACATTCCCCAGACCATAATGCTCCCGCCTCCAGCTTGGACCGTTCCGGCAATGGTTGCAGGGTGGTTCCTTTCAGAGGTTTCACGCCTTATACGCCAACGTCCATCTGTCCGATGGAGCATAAAACGCGATTCATCCGAAAACGCAACCTGTCGCCACTCAGTGGACGTCCAGCTGCTGTACTGGCGTGCAAATTCTAGCCTTCGCCGTCGATGAACAGCAGTCAGCATAGGTGCACGAACCAGGCGTCTGCTTCGGAGGCCCAGACGCAGCAATGTTCGCTGAATAGTACTTTGGGAGACACTTTTGGTAGCCCCTTGGTTCATTTTGGTGGTCAGTTGCTCAACGGTAGCCCGTCTATCTGCCCGAACGCATCTCCGCAACCGTCGTTCGCCTCTGTCATCTATGGCCCGTGGTGCACCACATTTGCCACGTCGCTGATTTTGGACAGTCCCATTTTGCCATGCACGGTACACTTTTACCACGGCGGCACGCGAACAGTTCACAAACTCAGCCGTTTCGGAAATGCTTCCATCCTTGGCCCGAAAGCCAATGATCATGCCCCTTTGGAAGTCGGATAAATCGCTTCGTTTCTGCATTACGCCAACGATTGAAATGTTTTCCGAAGCCCTCACACACCCTTTATATACGCTCAACTGCACTGTGCTGCCACCTGCCTTCTATGATTGGTTATTTAACTCTGACATGGAAAGTACGTGGTGGTCACATTAATGTGATTGGACTGTGTAGTTGATGAATTTTAGAAAAATATTTCTTATTAGTTTCTTAGCAGCAGATTAGGGTATTAAGGAGAAGTTTTCAATCTTGTACAAAACCTGTGCAAAACAATTTCTCCTAATCAAATCATGTGTTACATAACTAAAAGAAAATGTGAAAGCATGTTTATTTATAATTTCATAATTATATGAAAATCTTATTCCTCTTCCATAAAGTTATGATCAGTGCATAAATTTGTTTTTCTTATAATATTTTTCAAGAGTCATTTTTAATTTTCATGTTGAAAGAATGTTGATTAAAAGCATTTCTTAATGAAATACTTAAAACAATCTAGAGTTTTAATTCAGATTCGCAGCACAGACGTGCCTATGGAAAATGACCTGTAATTTCGTACCTAATGCCATAAAGTGTTATTTTTAGAATCAAATGCAATATCTTATTTATGTAATGTTGACTGTCCACTGTACATATACATTATAAATATTTGTATAATAAAACAATTTTTGTATAAAATCGATTTGGTGATATTATTTATGTATCATATATTTTGCCATTTTTTCACAAAACAATAGACTAATTTTTTTTAAATTTAATTTGTTTCCTTAGCAATTCTGTTCGAAAAGAATTTAGTGAATCAGATAATGCTGTCTTAAGTAAACATGCATTAATCTGCTTGTTTGTTATATCTCATCATAAGTGTATAATTAGCATTCAGAATGTTTTATTTGCAAAATCTATATCGCTTAATTTTTCCTTAGATATAAAGATACCAAACATATGATTGACTGAATATGGCTGGGTTTTAGCTCTTTTTATTAGTTGGTATGTAATATACAAATAAAATAACCATATAGGGAAATTAATTTCATAGCAATAAGGAAATCTATACACTGACCCAAAGTCAGCAAGCATAAAAAAGGGCATTCTATTGAACATGCAATGCAGTGACACGAAATCGGTACAGAAATGCATAAAACTAGATAGTTGAAAACATGTATTTCGTTTACTTTTTGACTTCTTGCCTATAATTATGTCCATCTGACGTATTGATTTCTAACGCAATACAAAATAGTAATAAGCTCAGAATCGGATATAATAAGGTTCATGAAAATGTTGGAATTTGTAGCGCTATCTATAATGAGCTAGATTTATTGTGCTCTCCCGACAACCTCATTTGGAACGGAGGCTCGACACTTGCAAGTACTTACAAGAGTTTGTTTCATTTGTGAATTTGATGACTTCATTGAAGAAGCCAGACCATCTGCAACTGCAGCTGCAATCTCCGGTTTCGCAC
Organism: Stegodyphus mimosarum; assembly: GCA_000611955.2. Classification (NCBI taxonomy): domain Eukaryota; kingdom Metazoa; phylum Arthropoda; class Arachnida; order Araneae; family Eresidae; genus Stegodyphus; species Stegodyphus mimosarum. Next base: position 658,605 of record KK119852.1, read on the forward strand.
TTTGTAAAACACCTTTCGGAGAGTCAATGTCACAAATTTTATATTTTAAAATTTTTATTTACTTATTTATTTATTTATTTACTTTGTTCTTTCAGCCTTGAGCGGCCATTGATATGCTCTTGTTATCCAAACAGTAAATTTTATAGTTGATACTGATATCGTAAGGTTTTCCCCATTCTTATTGAGTGTCTTCATTGTGTTGACTGGAAAGCATGTCTGGCTAGCAGGCTGGAGGTCCGAAGTTCGAATCTTGGAGAACATAGCTGATTTTTCCTGTTTCCTGCTTCGAAATACCTAGTGATTAAAATAACTTCTGTCCCAGTTTTGCTGAAATATAAGTTTAACTAAAAATGTTATACAATAAAATTCTTTAAATAACTAGAAAGCGCTTTTACTCAAAAGCTTTGATATCAACTTGATTCAACTTAATGGCCTAGTTTATGCTACAGGAATGTCAAGAAACACCAGAAAACTAGGAAACAAATTGAGATGTACAGATAAAATTTTATTTTGGTACTTAACTAAGAGTTTATGACACCACAAACTGAAGCTTGCGTGTAATTGCAACAATTGGCTAAAACTAATAACAATTATAATAATTTAACTTTTTAATCATCTAGACGCTTGGAAATATTATAGATTTAGCTACAAAAACTCAGTTTCAACTTTCACTTACCAAAAGGATTCTAATCCACGGTTAGCGAAGAATAGAAAAAGTCCTGTATGTATATTTCTCAACAATGTGGGAAAAGATTATACTTAGAGCCACCAAGTTTTGAACACGATTAGTCCTCTCCTGAACACGGATACCTCGAAGCCTGAATTTTGCATTGCGAATTTATTTTGTATTTTCTACGAATTTAAGGTACTTATTAAAAATTCAGCGCTATAAAAGCTTTGTCTTATCACTTTCCATAACATAAGATATTTATTTATGTTTCAAATTCAATTATAAAATGCAGCGATATAGAAAGGGGAGTTGCCATGTGGCAAAGAGCAAATACATTTGCCTTTCGAATTTAATCAACAAACTCAGCGATTTAAAAGAAATGTGTTGCCGTTGTCCGAATTAAATTTTTTTTTTATCTTCCACTCAGTGGTGTAGTCGTCCAGCATATCAGAAGATAATATTTGATTTTTTTTCAAATTTATTATTTTATTAATTAATAACAAATTAAGCGAATTAAAAGCAATAAACGTAGATTCATTTCAGTTATTATACATTTCTATATAGACCCATGAAATTACATTATCTAAATGTATTAAAATCCTTATATAATTTTTATTTTTTCAAAATAATTATATTGCACAAGCGGCTAGTAAAAAAAATAATATAAATAAAAATGACCGTTTAGATCCACTTTTTATCATTTAAAAACCAAAAGATTATGCCCGATTGTATAATATACGGAGTTAGTAGTGTCTTTTATTAATAACAAGGCAGCAAATGTTAAAAAAATTATCAATTAGTTATATTATAAATTAAATATATTTTAGAAAAGAGAGAAAGGAAATCTGAAAGCATTCAGATTTTAACGTCGCACTAGAGGATTTATAATGTATTTTATGCTGTCGCTGAACATCATAGTTACCAATCTGTTCTTGGATTCAATCTTGTTAATACAATTTTTTTTGTTATTATTACTTTTGTCTTTTTACCTCTAACAATAAGGAGCGCTTTCTTCTGACTAAATTAAATTCTCCTTACCTAACAGTGATTATGCAAGTTTTAGAGAAAAATCAGCTAAATTCGTTTTTCTTTCAAACCTTCTCATTTAAAGCTGTAATGTTGTTGAAGCTGAATCTTCGAAATGTATAACAAATTTAATAAATCAACTAATAACTGATAGTAAAATCTGATTCGAAATATTTTAAACGTTATGTAAATATAGGACTTAAAGAAATACTTGAAAATTTATTGGTATACAGCCATAAAAAAACGTAAAAACAGATAACAGTTTCTAAGTGTCCACGAAGTTATATTGCAGATAAGAAAATAACTTCTCAAGAAAACTATTTTTAGGGAAATAGGATAATATTAATTACGTTTAAGATTCATGTTTCAAAATTTAGTTGTGATGGAATAAAAAAAATATTAAAAGTTGAAATGAATGTACTCATAATAAGAATTTCAAAATAAATGTATAGAATTTCAGGAAACATTAATATATTTTTCTACTTCGGCTGTAATTGATAAGTTAGTGATATTTGCTCTTTAGAAGAAAGAAATGTTGGATAAAATTTATAATCTCTGCCAAAAAAATTTAGGTATAATGTGAATTTAAAACATTTTCTTGCGATGCTCCTTTTACAAGATAAAGGTATCATGAATTTAGTGCATCGGATTGAAAAGAATGAGTTCCACTACCATTCTCTATGATAAACAGGGCACATGTGTTGAACTCCTGGATAATTATTTTCGTGTAATGGTTGTAGGTTTTAGCGAACATCCTTCAGTTAAAATTAAAATTTGTATGTGTGTGTTAACATAAATTAAGGCATATAGGTGGATCAATACCAAATAAAAATAAAGAAAGATGCGTGGCGTTTCGAAGTTGATTACCGAAAATTAAATAGAATTACTACATGTCCTGCTTATCCTCTGCCCATAATCGAGGAAATAGGAAAATTAAAGTAACGAATTACGTGACGACACTAAATCTTCTTGAAGCTGAGTTTGTCAGGTATCAGGAACTTTTGCTAAATAGCATTTTGTGCCAAACGCACCAAACCCAATGCTTCCTACCTCCATTGGTTTAGGTCGCCCACTTATTTTATAAATTCTAAGAGCTCTTTAATAGAGTATAGGTATAACTCTTTATTACTAGCCAGGTGTAACTCTTTAGTACTGAGAATACCTAAAGTAGTCAACGTTATCAGAAGTTCAAGACCTGTTCCTCCGATAAACGTTTTTCAGGATGTCCCTCAATGAGAACAGCCATCTTGACCACCACCGTAAGAGCCTCCCTGAAGACTTACCTAAAACCTTTAGGTCTGCCTCTTTTGGCACTCTACAGAGATGTATTCTGCTCCATCCTTCGAGACTGCCTTTTTTAAACTTGGGTTCTTTTCAACCCAAGTACCTTTGGCAATTTTTAATTCTCGAGCACATTTTTTTTCTTCCGGACATTCTCTTTTTGGTTTTGATTTTACCTAGGGAGGCAGTCATGCTTTTAATAGTTTCCTTCTCTTCTCCAGATGTTGATTGAGTAACTTGAGTAGAAGTCATTTCTACTTACGTCGGTGAAGAATTCATTTCTGCTGGTTCGATTGATTTCCTCTGACTTTCTTTGTTTTGAGAAGAAGGATCTATCTCAGAGGTTTTGCCTGCAAAAGCAGAGTTTCTAGCTATATTGACATTTTCAGCCGTACCTAAACTAGAAAAGAAAGTACAGGATAAAAAAAGTTCCATCCAGTATTGCCTGTTGCTGGGTACGGCAAAATACTCTAGAAGTTGGAAGGCGTTCTAGAAGCTCCGTTAAGACACTATGACCGCAATGTCATTCACTCTAGGTACGGGTCGCATAACACCAGGGTTACAGGAGAGGGTTCGCTGCTCCTTATTTATCATTCGAAGCTATCCTGTCAGATAATACAGGACATCTGGCTAACCACCACCTGCCGAGGCGCCTGCTAGCCACTCAAGCCCCAAGACACTAGGTCTTACTTCGGGATATTTCCAAGAATGTGTAAAACCAGAGCATATTTAAAAAACCGTATCTATTACAAAGTCAAGTGTTTATGCCCTTTTAAAAATGACGTTTGACGTTTGGCGGTGCTCCCGCTACATTTCAGAGGTCCATGTATACGATATTAAGACCTATCCTCTGAAAAAGTACTTTCATGTATTTAGACGATATAACTAGTGAGACCGGAGACGGACATATTAGGGTTTTGCAAGAAGTGTTTTGGCTTCTAAACGAAGCACGATTAAAAATAAATGTTTCAAAATGTAAGTTCCCAGCAAGGAGCTTCCTTTCTTAGACTATTAGATATCTTGGAAAGGAATCAAGAAAAAAGATTAAAAAATAATTGCAATAAGAAGTTAACCGCCACCAAAGACAGCAAAAAAAGTTGTCCTTATTTTTAGACTTATGTTCTTATTATCAAAGACTTTGCGAAGATATCCGAGCCACTTTTAAAGTTAAAAGGAAAGAAAGCCAGATTTATTCGATCGGCCGAATCGAACACAGTACTCGAAAGTACTCGAAAAACTTAAATAAGCTTTAATTCAAGCGCCAGTGTTGAAATTTGTTGGACACGATGAGAATTTGCGAATTGTAGCAGATACCTCAGATTACGCAGTTGGCGCCGTCCTGATGCAAAATGGAAGGTTGCTTATTCAAGCAAATCTCTTAACTCTACTCCGAGGAATGATAAGTCTGTTTGTAATTCAGAGAAGGAACAGAAAGGGAAGTAGAGCAGTTCTTTTAGTGGTTCAAAAATGCAGAGTATATTTTGTGAAGACACTGCTTACAATTTACTTCGATGATACTACTGTGGGTGGTTTGTATTCCCGGAAAAAATTATCGCGAAGTCTTATTAGATGAGCTCTTTAACTCCAAGAATTTAGCTTAAATTATTAAACATACTCCAGGAAAACAGAACGTCATGGCCAAAGCTTTATCGAGAATAAAATTAAATGAAGAGGGGAACAAACTCAAATGTTCTATGTTAACTGCGAAACTTCTTGAGTCTCGTGAGACTACCGTTTCTGAACTATAAACAGACCCGGAATTTAAAAATATTTATGCTTATTTAAGAGATTCTGATCATTTCGAGCATTACGACATCACGGCTATAAGAAATTGAACCCCGAATTATGAAATAATTGATAATTAATAAGAATTAATGGGAAATGTAGACCTATAGCCATGTAGTAAAGTTAACGAGAATAAGTAGTTACTTGTTATCGCGGACCATTTTTCAAAGTGGGTGGAAATAGTTCTCTCAAAAGAGATTCCGAAATTGTATCAGATTCTTTTCTAAATAAATATATTTTAAAACATGGAGCTCCATTAAAAGTAATTTCAGACAACGGCAAACTATTTGTTAGTCAAGTATTTCATGGACTATGCCCAGGGATTGGCATACAGCATTTAAAAATGGTCCCTTATCGGACGCAGCCAAACATTGCAAAACAGATAAATAAGAATATGGTTAAGATTATTCCATAGGTATGCTAAGCATTATGAGATAACTGTGTCAATGAACTAACATTTGCTCTGAGGATGGCTAAAGATGATTACGGCTATCAGAAAATCTGCAGCTCAATTGTTTCTTGAAAGTAAAGTTAATTACCCTTCTCGATAAACTACTTTTTATTCAAATGAGGGCCCCGGAAATTAAAACACCAGATATTCTAAAATACCAGATATTCAAAAGTTAGTCCTCAAAGCTATCCGTAATTCGGATATTGCAAATAGTTATTCTATGGTATGAAACGCCGCAAGTGTAGTTTAAAAGTGGGAGATAAAGTTCTCAAAATTAAACATTCTATTTCAGGTGCACCTGAAGAAAAAATAGAAAAATTTTGCCCCAAATCTGAAGGCCCTTTCGTAATTGAAAGAATAAAACAATCAGTTATATAGCTAAAGAAACAAAATGGGGAAGAGCTGATTGCAGCTGAAAAGGTATGAGCGAACTGACATGCCTCTTAAAAGATATTTTGCAGAATCCCATCATGACAGAAATGCAGTGCCAGCAAGAAATTTCACAGATTTTCCATCCATATCGGTAGTGCAATCCTTAAAAGAAAAAGACGGGATACCACAAATAAGTGAGCACAGAGCAAAAAGCTTAGGGTTGAAGCATCAAGAGGAAATTACCTGCAACAGGATAAGGGGCCAGACTCAGTAACTAGTGTAGTTACGTAAAAAAAGTACAGTACAGCGTTCCACGAAATTAAGAAAGCGACCTATGGAGAACCAGCGCCATCTGAGGGATTCCATATTCCAGAACTAGTATCAACGACGGTTCTTCACGGCAAGTTCAAATCCCGAAATGCTGAGCTGAAGCGGAATTATGGAATAGACCACCTAGAAAGAAAGTGTGGAAGAAACCAGAATGTGGATCCGGCTAACCTCAGACAACAGGCCAAGCGAAAACAGCAGTGCCGACTGCGATTCCAGAGACCAGGAAGCGGGCTATGGAAGCAGAGTTCCGCAGGCCAATACAAATTCAAGAAATCTAGGAGAGGGCCCCGAAGAAGAAGTTCCCTGCCCAAACACATTATAAACCACGTTTCAGAAGGCGGCTGCGAGTGTAGCAGGCAAAATTAAATCCAGCAGGGGATGAATTTATCGCCAAGAGGATGAGTGGCTACCAGAGAAGCAAAAGATAAGTGAAATCTACTTCCTTCAAGTATTCAGTTTTTGATTTTTATCTAAAAATGAAACAGTTGCTATTTATCTAAAGTTTTGCCTCAGGCGAGATTATTTTAGTTTTGTTATGCAGCAAGAAGCTTTTAATTTAATTATGCACTTATTCGCAATGATTTCAAATTTAATCTAAGGATAGAAATTCTGATTTTAATCTAATCTAGAGACTGATTTTTGGGGAAGTTTGGAGGAATTGTAAAATAAATTTAAGCAACTCCTGATGTGAAGTGTAAACTGAAAAAAAAATTTCTCAGTGTAAATGTACCGCAAATGTTCCAGGATGTATATTAAGTTATTTCTAAAAGTTCTAAAAATCGTTGTGTTAACGCAAAAGCAAACACTTGCCATATTTGTAACAGTTGAATTCTTGATGTGTGAATGAAATGTTGCAAGCTAACAAAGTAAGATGAAATAAGTTAAACCTAGAGGTATGCTTGCAATTAAATGTTAAGCTCTCTAGCCAACACAAAAGTTTAATGGTCTACTTAGTTTAGCACATTAGGTGTAGTTTTGAATTTAAGGCGTTTTTGAGGTCTAGTGTGCCTAAGTTTCTAACATGTAAGATTTCGGTTTAATGGTAGCTTTTCAATACTTGTACAAATGACACATGCTAGTACATTTCAGTATATTGTATACCATAACAACAACATAAATGTGAAAAAGAGGCCAAGTTCCGGAGAAAAGATGTTCTGTGTAGTCGTCTCACCAACAAAAGAGTTGAGATCTAATGAATGGTAAGTTCCATACCAGTTCATTTAATTACAGCCGTAGGAATCTACAACGTTCTTAAATTCATTTAAAAAACAATTTGTTATTTTCTTTGATATCGGATTTCTAACTTGGCAAGTTTTAATTGTCAATAAGTTACATTCAAGAAAATTGACTTCTCGAATTAGAAATCAACTTGCCAAGTTAGAAATCCGAAATTTAGTTTAAACTCGATAATAATATAATTTTTTGATGTTTTAGATTTTTTTCTTTCTATATGCCTGATGGTATATCTTGATGCCAAATTTCAAGTATCTAAGTCATTTAGAAGTGGCCTAGGTTATAAGGTAGTTCTCCCGCCTTCTTCGCATGCCTTCGTGGTGTAGTGATCAGCACGCTCAGCGCGTATTCGAGAGGTCCGTGGTTCAAGCACCGGCGAGTACATGGTTCATTTTTCATCTCTCCTGCTTTCAAAAAAAAAAAAAAAAAAAAAAAAAGAAAGAAAGAAAGAAAATGTAATGAAAACACCTAAAGTCTCTGCAGTGGGACCGAACAAAAAGGTGGTGGATGATGATTCTCCACCACCAGGATTCGGTGATTGGGTCCCCTAATGCCCCGTCGTCGTTTAAAAGGGGGCGTATATAAGGTATTTCTCCCGCTTTCTTCGCATGACTTCATGGTGTAATGGTCAGCACGCTCGGCGCGTATTCGGCAAGTCCGTGATTCGAGTCCCGGCGAAGGCATGGCTCATTTTTCATCTCTCCTGCTTTCAGAAAGAAAAAATAACCTAATGTCTCTAGAAGGCTTTTGATGAGTGAGTTGACTCTTAGTTAGTTAAAAGTTAAGATCTTACCAAGGTTTTTAATATTTTCGTTGCGATTAATTAATTTCTAGCGGGGAAGGATGGGCGGTTCCATTAATTTGAATAACCAAGTTATTTTATGTTTTGAATCTGTACTGTCGCTTCTCTACTTCCGTTTTTTCCACCGGAATACAAATTAGTTCACGTGTATTTAAGTGAGGTTTTGAGATTGTTAAGACAGAGTGTTCTGCTAGTCATGGTTATGTCACTAAATTTGCTACTTTAGGTAAGAGCTTCTGTCTTCGGTCTTGCATTATAATTACCGATACCTGAAATTCACGTCTTTGAAGTTCTGAGCCAACTTCGCCCAAACTGCTCTGTGCAGCCTTTGGATGCTAGACTTAAATTTAACCTTTACATTTGGCTTACTGATTTTGAGTTTCTAACCATAAATACAGGCGGAATTGTAAGCACCAGGACTGACTTCTGTTCATTTTATTTAAGTTTAAATAAACGGTCTTTTACAGTCTTGTCAACTCTCAGTGGACCTTTAGACTTAGAGATAAGTCAGAGTTTAATGGGGGATGATAGCCAAAAGAGCTAAGCTTCCCACAATCTCCAGAACAAAGTTCCAAATTCAGAGTTTTTTCTTCACAATTCCTGTAAGTGTTGCTAATTGTGAGAAGTGTTTTCTAAAAAAAAATCGTTTAAGAGGTATTTAAGACCGACAAATGTTTATTTTGCATTGAAATAAATTTTGTCTGCATATACTGTCTGCATAACAGGAAATGAAGCAATCAAGTAGATATCTACAATGCTATCCGTGGTTTTGCGAACAGGAGCAAAAAAAAAAAAAAAAGTCTGAAAGGTTTCGGCTTTTAAATTATTTGCAAAGGGGCGTTTGCGTGTTGCTTTTATTTATTAAATATCATGTTCTTCGCACTTAAATCATAAAATTCAGTTCAAGAGCAATATCGCAAAATAATTTTAAAATGAACATATCTTTAGAATTTCCGATACACAATTCCCCACGCTGGAGATAAAAAGGCTTTTCTTTTCCCCCGCAGAGTGTTGCCATTGCTCGCTTTTAAATCGTTCAGTTTTTTCATAAAAAATTCGTTAAAGTTTTTTTAAAATATGAAATAGATGATAAAACAAATTCCACATTTGGGCTTCCAGATGTGCATATTCGGGTGGAAACGTACGTTATTCAAAATTAGATGGCTCTAGGTACCGTTGTTTTATCACATTTGGAGAAATATACATGCATTTATTCAGATTCTTCATTATTTAATTTCTTTAAATATAATACAGGGCGATAACATTTGGTGGCAACAATTTAAAAAGTGATACATACAGCCGTTTATAGCGAATCAACGCAAAATCCCAAAACGAAATGTCCTTCAGCAACAAAGTCCCTTTGGACAAAATTATTCCCAAGGCTTCTAAGAGCAGAATAGCTTGATTATTAATGTTTAAGAGAAATGGATCTAATCTATCGTGTGAATAAATGCGTCGAGAATGGCAGTAATTTGGTTGAAAAATGTAGAATGATTAAGCTTTGGAAGGACTCCAAAAATTTTGGCATTTATATTATTTCTCCAAAACGAAATAAATTTTTGAACTTCATTGCATACTTGTTTTTTATATTCTTTACGCGAGTCATAATTCCGAAGAGAAAAAGAGCTTATACACGCGCAATAAATGTAACCAGTCCTCCGGAGCAGTACTTCCTATAACTTCGCTTTGACCGATGACGTTTCTGGCTGTCCCAAATTCCACTCGTTATTTATATGCTTGGTGTAATAACTATACTTTATGCTTCGTAATAGCCACTTACAGCTTTTGCACTGCAATCTGAAGTTTATGTAACGATCATTTTATTTGTGAAAGAAATGTAGTACGATTCATTATAGCAAGGCAGCTAAATTCTCTTAAGTAAACTGTAGTTTTCGGGAAGTGGAGTAAACTATTGTTTTGTAAAAATAGGATAAATAGTGACGTAACTTCATTCTAAAATTTATGCTTTTGCACTAAATGACATAAAATTAAAGCGGTTTAGAATCAGTTTTTAAATTAAAACTGTGGTTCAGTAGGAAAGAGTAATATGAATTTTACAATCATATAAGAGATTTTACCTTTTTTAAACTGTTCCTATATTCTTTAAATTAAATTTTTTCGAAAAGCGGATATTCCGTATATAACACTGAGGATATTTTAATGCGGGGTCCCTCGGGAGGGAGGTCGACCGGGTGTCGATAGCCGAATGTGCACCTGCAGTGGATAGTCATAATCAAGATCCTATTGATTATAAAAATTTTTAAACTAAAGTTGCTACAGGATAGAAAAAAAAAGATTCTTTGTTGATATAAAGCTACAGAATAGAAAGTAAAGTCTTATTCAAAACATATGGGTGTGCTAAGGTTTTGAATACAAAAGTCATGCTAGAGAAATATCCCAAAATAAAAGTTGTTATCGAACCACCATTATTGACTTTTCCCTATTCTTACATAATACTAGAACAGGCTTTAGTCCAGTCAATAATTTACTTGGAAAAATAAGAAACAGGTTGAATGTTTTTGAACGAAGTGATTCAAGAATTGAGTTAAACATTTTTGTGAAGAATTGGATGATCTTATAACACTAGCTTCGAATACTTTTAACTTACAAAAAGTTAAAAAAAAATTGAAGAGGATGAGCACAGACGCTGTCTGATTTTGCAATTGATATTTACCTAAATGATGAAAGATGACGACACTTTATGAGAACCATTGGAAAACTCTGCGCTACTTGACTCGAAAAATTTTAAAAAGTTTCGTTAAGCATTGTCCAAAGCAAATCCATCAAGTTTTTAAAAAAAATAATTCTATCACGCACCTGCTTAAAAAATAGAAACATTCTTTCAATAAACATTTGTTGTTGAATTTCTCTTTTTTAATGACAGTAATATTTAGGTTTGTTCAAATTATATTTACCTACTGTTGCGTGCGTACAGGTTCGTAATAAATTGAATGCACATAGGTCCGATGATGGATAATAAAATTTATTTTATCAAAACAAACACTTCAGAGTTATGGAATTTCTCCGAAAATACTGATACAGCTCTTTATAGTATCACAAAGCGCAATCAGTAGTTACACTTGAAACTACTAGGAGCGTTAAACATAACAGAATGCAAAGCACACCTAAAAGGCGCTTTGAGCTACAGCAAATACAACAACTGAGAGCAGACGCTCTCTCTAGCCTTATATAGTTTTCACCCGGCCGCCGAAATATTTTTAGTACTTTCTTGGAATTACTGGAAGGCATATGAGGGCTGGATATAGTTATAGTTACATATGAAATCATTTACAGTTATTTAATTTCTATAACGGCGATACAGGGACCGGACCAAAATGATAGATCCGCCACCAAGATAGTCGCCGAGTTTGGCGACGTTTAAAGATTTCTCGCCAAACTTTGGCGACGAAAATTAGTCGCCAAAACCGTTGCGAGCTTGGAGATACAGTCAAGTACCGAAAATCCGCCGACCTGAAATACGCCAACTCCTGAAATCCGCATTGCCTCTCAAAATATAAACATTGAATTTATAGGTTCCAGAAACCGCAGAATGGAGAATGAAATACCGAAGAAAAAATATTTATCCAATAACGACGTCATAATTACCGAATAATAATGATTCTGTGTTACTGGCAGAAAAAAAAGTCTTAGCCCAGAAGAGGTTTTTAGTATGGATGATGTGTTCAGATGAACCAACACTGGCTTATCAGATAACCGATGATGAAATCATTGGCCTTGTTTTGAACTCGCTACTACAAGAAAACGATTCCGACACCGACACAGGTAATGAATTTGACAGGAGTGAGAAAATATCTTTTAATGAGGGTTTTGAACATGATGAAAAATACCTAAAATATTTAAAACAAAAGAGCTGTGTCACAGACCATAAGATTATGACCCTGTAAAATTTACAAAAAGAAAAAAAAAAGCTTACTCTGGAGCACCTAAAGTTTTAAAACAAACCTCTATCAGAAAAATGTTTGAAACAAGTAAAAAAAAATGATTATGCTTTATTAGTATCCCTAATTTTTATACGTCTCTATTCTATATGTCCTTAATGCTTTAAAATATTCCTGTAATCACTAATATAAATGAAATATATATATATGTAATTTAATGCATATAATAAAATAATGTAATAATGTATATTATTGTACATAATAATTTAAGTAAATGTATCTAATATGCCTTATTTATTTTGCCCTTTTAGTCTGAATATTATGATTTGGCTTTTTTGTCCTGAAATCCGCAAAATCCTAAAATCTACACAACCTCTGGTCCCAAGCATTACGGATTTCTGGACTTCAGCATATAATAATAATGTAATAATGTATATTATTGTACATAATAATTTAAGTAAATGTATCTAATATGCCTTATTTATTTTGCACTTTTAGTCTGAAATCCGCAAAATCCTAAAATCCGCACAACCTCTGGTCCCAAGCATTGCGGATTTCTTGACTTCTACTGTATCTCGCTAATTTGGCGAGATAGCCATTTACTTAATGTTAAATAGACTTGCCCTTGTATTCTTATTTTTCTGCAGAGCATGTTTTTTTCTCAGATTTTCATGCTACATTATACAGAAAAGTGCAACAATTTCAATTGCACATAGATAGAAATTTTTCTAAAATTACCAATCTATGTGCAAAATTCGTCTTTCTTAATTTGAACTATACCTAATACATTTTCCGATGGAAAGTTAACTTTGCAGAACGTGCTTTTATCCTACTCGCAATGTATTAATATCGTAGCTTCCACATTCGACAAGGATTTACTGTATTTGATGAATTAAATGGGAATTGAAAATGAATAAAAGACAAAGCTTGCAAGAAATTTTGCTTTTTATGCTGCCTTCTAAAATATATTTTAAGATTTAGAAGTTTTGTATTGTAAAGACTACCAACCTATTTTCGGAGCCAGAAACATGAGAAGTAAACAATGCCTTCACCGGAAATTGAAACCCAGATTATCAGATTTGTTAGATCAGCGGTTTCTAATGGACGGTACGCGTATCTATGGACGTGCCATAGTTAGGAACCCTGAAATCGCCGAAAACAACAAAGTATTATATCGAATACTGATCAAAATTATTCAGAAATTTTAAATTCGTCATCCAATAAGGGGGAAGTAATTGCGAGAAATTCCAATGAAACCATCAGTAATCAAAATCTAAAGCAACATAATTAATTGTAACTAGCCCCGCCTACGTTACATAGATTGCTCGATACCTTACTCATGTATATGAATCCTTTCAGTTTTTATAGGTGGTGATAAGGTTCATGATAAAGCATCCAAAGATGCCGATGCTCCTAAGATGGTTCATATGATTAAATTTCTAATAGATATAAATACTATGTGAGATGGTTATAAATATACAAGAAAATCTCCGGCTGATATGAATTTCTTTATTCGTAATAATGAGGACTTCAGTTAGGCTGTTATGTGTGGTCAATGTCTAGAAAGAGTCATATCTAGCTTTCAAATCGTATTAAACGATAGAAAAGGAAAATCCCATGATAGAGAAATGCTGAAGTTTCCCTCAAAGATCTATGGTAAATGCGAAATATATTTAGCCAGTATAGATCACCTTGAGTGTTGCACTAAACCTTTGTTACTGGTGATCGGCTTTGAAGGGTACTGGCGAAGGGGTCTCGTTATTCTGAGTCAATGAATATGCAAAATTTAGCATCAATCACTAACGCACACGGACCATGATGTAGAGTAAAAGGGGGATTTTTTTCCTCCCCAAAACTCCCATTACCTGCCACAACTCACTATTGGAACACCACCCAAGAGGAAATACACTCAAATAACAAATCTGATAGCCAGCCTGAAAAACTACCTCAAGCCGGCGATATCAGATGTCCCCCCCCCCAAGAGGAATTTGCTTCCCTATAGAAAACTGCTTGATACCTTTGTGTCAGGAGCGTTTTAGTATCATGTGCTTTTTAGAGGCAAAGATATCACCGATAATTTCCATAATATATATAAAATTCAACTAAGAAGCTTGGATGGTTTTGATGCAATTCATCGAGCAGTTATTTTCGTGATGCACGTACTACAAATCACGTAGCTCTCCATCACTAAACTATGACGTTCCAATCAGTTTAATCTTAAGAAAAACATTGGCACGTAACAAAAAAATGGCTACCATAATATTGGGGAAAAACAGAGTCAATTCTGGGTTACCAGAAAATCGGTAGCAGCGTCGATATTTGGCGCCAAATCAAAGGCCACTATTTTCTACACTAGAACCAAAAGAAGATACTACCATGATGGTAATTTCATTTGTTCGTAAAAGGAGCATCTAACTTTTTTAGTCTAGAATTTCCTGAGTTAAGTAATCTTGCAGACGTGAAATCTAAAAAAGAATATGAATATTTGACGAAGGGATATTTTGAAGAAACTGTCAGAATTTAAGAAAATGGAAGATATGAACCTGCTCTTCTATGGGATGGAGGTCATCTTCCTCTACCGACAATAAAGAACTAGCTATTAAAAGATTAGAAACAACAGGTTGCATAGTGAAAATATGGTTACAGCTAATAGTGTGATTAAGGAATGGACATCATTAGGTATAACTGAAGACTATCCAGTAAAATCTTCATTATATCGCCCCTATGAAAACTTCTTACCTCATAGACCTGTTGTGAAACGACAGGGAACTGTAAAGATGGGCCCAATCTTTAATGGTTCTTCCAGATTAACCGGATCATCATCACTGAAAGAATGTTTGGAATCTAGATCTAATCACCTCGAATTGCTACCTAGCCTTCTTCTTAAATTTATGAAGAGTAAAAAAAAAAATATGATATCTTTGACGACATCGCCAATGCAAATAAGTGTACTACCAGAAAGTAGAAATTATCTTAATCTGTTAAGTTATCTCTAAATATCTTAAGTATCTCAAGAAATCTCTAAATATCTTAAGAAATGATCTTTTTTATCTTTATTTATTTATTTATTTATTTATTTTGAATAAAAAAGAAAACAGTGATCTTGAGGTATTACAACATTTCCGTTTGTTTTCAGGAATCATTTTTATCTTAAACGCTGTGTTAAAACATCACTTGAAAAAATATCTAAACAAATATAACCAGAAAAAAATAAATATTTCAAGATACAATCAGAAAATTGCTGAGATCCTTCTTCGAAGTGTTTATGTGGATGATATAGTTAGTGGTTAGATAACGAATCGGAAATATTATTGTTTGCTGAAGTCTTATCATACTTTGGCTGAAGGAAAATTTAACTGGAGGAAATGAAAGTATATATGAGATATCAGTTTAAAACAGGTTATTTCTGTTTTAGGATTGCTTTGGAATCGCACAGAAGATGAACTGAAAGTTAATTTGGACTGGATGGAAACATACAAGCTTGAAATCGTATCGGAAAAGAGTAATTCCTTCCGCTACACATCGAATTCTTGATACAGTTGGAGCTTTACGTTTTGTTCTTTTAATTTCCAAACTAATCTGTAAAAGATGTAGAACAGATAGAGAATAGAGATGCTTGAAGGTATATGAAGCCGGAATTTCTGAAATGGTTTGAGGAGTCGCTATTTTTCTCCTACTGAGAGCAGCCAGTCTAATATTAGTATTCATACATTTTGTGACGCCAGGATTTTCTGGACTGATTCAACAACTGTATTTAGCTGAATTCAATGTGAAGAAAATTGAACAGTTTTTGTCAATATTAGAGTTCTAGGGACAAAAACTAACTGTGCTTGTCTTTTGGATCTTGATCGTATCTGAAAATCCTGCAGATTTACCTTCAAAAGGCTGTTCTGCCCAACAACTTTCATATAATTAATGGGGATGGACCAATGTGGCTTCCAGAAACTAATGATTCCTGGCATATTACGGAACCTGTTTTCGATTAAGAATCTGTTGTAAAAGAAAGGAGAAAAACGTATCCAATTTTTTACAGTCTTGCCATACTTTGCTCTTTGAAGCGAACCGAAAATGAAAACTGCAGCAGCGAAAACAGTACAGAAGATCACATAAGTAGACATAGTACAAATTGGTACCATAATTATTTTGCGAGTTGATAAAATGGTAGTAATGATTACTTGGATAAAACGATTCGTTTTCAGCGGTAGAAATTCTACGTCATGAATCATTGGTAAATTATCATACAGTAAAGTAGTAAGTAATCTGGTACTTCTAGTAAAACTAGAAGATCTAAAAATGATGAAGATGTTACAAAACGAATACTTTGCTTCTGACGAGAACGGAACAAAGTTGAACTCTTTAACAACCTACAAAGGTGCGGAATGAAACCACAGAGTAAAGACAAAATTAACTCATCGAAAGAATTCATTTAAAAAACCCTATCATTTTACCATTTCATCACCAAGCCGTGGACAGATTAATCATGACACAACATGAGAATAATTCCCCTGCAGGATTACAGATACCGTTGAATATTCTGCGTGAAAATTATTCGATACTGAATGCAAGGAAAGCTGTTCGATTATTATTATCGTTAAGCATATTATTTGCTTGAGACATGCTAAAAGGCATGTGAACATCCTATTGCATCTCTCTCAGACAACAGAATTAAAGACTCTGTAATTTTTGAGATCGTTGTTTTTGATTTGGCAGAGCCATTCTATTTAAAAAGAGGGAGTAAAGCGTGGACCTTCATATATATGTGTGCTGTATTCCGAGCAGTGCATTTTGAATTTCTTTCATCATTAACGATCAAAGTCTTCCTGCAAAGTTTTCTTAGACTTATTGTAAGAAGAGAAAGACCGTCAATCGTTTATTGTGACAACGGAAGTAATTTTATTGCTGCATCAAATTATTTATATTAGTTAATTGGAACGATATTCCGCAATTTAGCACTGTACGAAAGATACAATGGTTTTTTTAATCCTTCTACCGCTTTTTGGGGGTGATGGATTGGTGTGATAAAGCATGTATTAGTATGAGCTCTGAAAAATGCTTTTTTATTCTATGAAGAAATGATCGCTATTTTATATGTGTAGAATCGGCTATAAATTCCAGGCAACTTTCTCATGTGTCAAAAGTGATTCTGAACTTACCTTTATCATCTAATTCATTTTTGCAAATGTGTGCTCCTGACTTCAATCAAGTAGTTGAACTTACTCTTAACAAAGTAATTAAATGTTGCCAACAACTGATTACTGATATCCGGAAAAGTTTCAGGTCCTAATACCTGGATCTCTTGATTCAAAGACGTGACCCCAAGAAGCAGGGACGGCAAATTCAATTTGGTGAATTTGTGTTTATTGCCAGTGACAGTGTTAAATGTACTGACACGGTTTTACGTCTCGAAATTGACATGTAGATTTAAAAAAAACATTTTAAAAATAATTACCCATGTGTCCCAATATCATAAGAGGACTAAAATAATTTATGTTAAAAAATCTACGACTCTTAATTAAAAAGTCATCTCATAATACTCATAACATGCATTTGCTTGAAATATCGACCAAAGTTCAGTATATATTTCATCTTAAGACATTGAAATTGAATGTGTCTTTCAAAAATATTGTTAGAAGGTTTACATCCGAAACTTAGATGAAAAACTGAAAATAAATCCTTATTCTTCACCAAGGTAGACATTATACGACATCAAAAAATAATTATAGTTATAATACAGATGTTCGGTAAAAATATTTCCTGGTAGAATATATATTAAATGAAATGCATTGTTAATTGTAATATTAATTATCTATAATTATAAAATTTTAAAAAATATTAATTATTAAGAAGTAATTCTGAAAATTAAAACAGAAGTGCATTTTAAAATGAGAGGGGACATCACCAGGGAATAATATCACATATGTTTTTCATTGAAAACAGGCACAAAAATCCATATTTTAATGAAAACTACAAGTACCCTTTAGTACACTGAAATTATTCTGCTCAATTTAATATTTTATAGCATGTATTTATCAAGTTGAAAAGTAAATAACAAAAATGCAAAAAACTCTGAATTTGTTGGGTAATTAATGATTACCAGCTTCTTAAAAAAGTATTAAACTATTTCATTTTAGTCATTGGCATATAATTCTTCTCGTTGAATTTTATTTCGATATTTTTATTTTAGATGGTAAAAGATTATATTTATCCATGTTTCTTTTATCTTGAATATTACGAATAAAGTATTAAAAAAACGTATCGTCAACAAGAACAAAAGTTTCACACTGGCGTTTTATTCTGGAAGAAGTACTCTTTTGGTTTTTTTTTCAATTAAGTTGCTTGTAATTTAGGTAGCAATCCATATAAAGAAATAGGAGCTGAATGGAATATATATCGTTGGACAAAGAAATAAAAAATATCAATAAATAAAACTAATAATTCAAAAATACATTTATTAACGAAAATAACGAAAAGAAAATTATTATGTACAGTAAGAAATACTATGACATTTCTTAAACATCAAAGGAATTTGCATAGCATACTATCGAAAATTATGCATTTTACAAAAACATATCAATATGTACAAAACTCAACATGTTTTTTACTTCTTTTTCCAGAACAAATATGAGTTATGAAATAGCATTCGTAAATGACGTACGATATGCATAAGTAAAGACACAGAAACATATATAATATAATATTTTACAACAAGAAAAAATACATCAGTTACAAATACACACTTAGTTTTTAATTCTATATGTACAATATAATACAAGTGGGGTTAATAATAATAGTGAAAAGTAGCGCTGTTTAAAATTTACGCACAACAGCAAGAAAAGTGAATTTTTTAAAAGCGTCATCCTGGACCTACTCCTGTAAGCACATAGAAAGAAAAGCTCTACGGAATTAGCTAACTGCTTTATTGCTCGAATATTAGGCATACATCAAGAACAAACGAAAAGAATTACAGTTATTCAAAAAATGCCCGAAAGTGCGCAGAAAAAAAAACATTTCCATGAAACAAACTTTTTTTACAAAACTGTCCAAGGTTTCAAAGTACATATCAAAAAATTGAAAACCCAGAATAATTGCATTTATTAAAGAGCGTCTAAAAAGCAAAAGTGTATAACAAGAAGTTTTAAAGTCCCAAAAAATTGCAATTGTTTATCAATGTTCAAAAATTAAGTTAAAAGCAAAAGAAGTCTTAAAAGAAATTGTTTTTATTCAAAATATCAAGAAAATTAAATGCGCATCAAAAAAAAAAATTCTGGTATATTTTCAAGCTTACCTCAAAGCAGAAAGTGTATAGCAGAAAAGTCCTGAGGAATTTCATTTTCAGAAGAGTATTCAAGCATTGACTTCAAGGCAAGAAAAACTGTATTTACGTAGAATTGTTCAAACATTATATGCAATGAAAAGAGTTGAAGAATTCTATTTATCCGAATACTCAAAAATGCAAAATTATGAATAAACACGAACCTATAAGGCGTGTGAGTTTACATTTTATTAATCGTAATAATTAATTTTAATATTCCTTTTCAAATTCTTTAAATATTCATTTAAAATAGTTAAAATTTTATAGTCTTAAATTGCACAAAAATAGCTGCAGTATTTTACCTTCTGTAGCATGCTTATTCATTATAATTCATTCAAATTTCAGAATGAAAGCGCTTTAGAAGAGAAATGGCTTGGAAGTCCCAATAGAAGTCTATTTAGATAAAAAAATAAGGTGTTGAGATTCAAAAAAGGAAAACATATTGGAAGTATTTACAGATATTCTAAATTTGTTCCAAAAAATCGAACAGTTTGCTTAGATTATAATAGAATAATATAGTTAATGGATTGAAAATATCTGAACAAAGCCCTAGTGCATAATCAATGCAAAGATAACATTAAATTTTAATTAATCTAATGCTTATTTATGTCACTTTCATCACTTTCTATATCACGTGTTTTTACATTCTCATCCTCCAACTGTCTGTACGCACCATTGGTGGCTTCGTGAAAAGAATCCAAAATCATTTTGGCATTTGAGCCTTCACTAAGAAAATCAACGAGTTCTTCAGGTGAAGATTCATATCCTTCATTTAAATCTGCTCCATCTGGTTCGTTGGAAAAATCTTCCAAGGCTGACCTTTTAGCTGACACCAGAACCAAAAGCAAAGCTTCTGGTGCAGAAGACTTCTCTTGAATTTCATCTCTGCTAACTTCTTTCACAGCTACTCTTTTGTCTGAAGTGTCAGAATTATCTGAAGTTAGAGATGAATCTATATTACGAGATGGTCTATATTCATAAGAACTTCCGAAATTCTTTTCTTGTTTCCCTTGATTCCTAGAGCTAGCAGCATTTAAGGTATTTTTGACAGTGCTAGTTGCTGGAGAACTTTTATAAGCATTTTCTTGTTGTGTTTGTTCCTGGAGACTGTAATTTGATTTATAGTTAGAGGCTTGATTTTTCGACTGCAAATTTTGTCTGGCAGTACTTTCTTTAAAGCTTTCCCCCTGATTTTTATTAATAAAGCCGTTTTGTGCTCCCGATAATCTATAATTAACATTTTGAGTATTTTCAAATGGGACATTAAAGTTTGAACTGGAAGATTTATAGGAAGACTCATCAGAAATATGGGTTGGTAAATCAATAGCAGGTTTGTAATTTTCGTTAAAAGACTGCTGTGACTGTGATCTGTAGTTGAAGTTTGAGTTTTGATTTTGATCGATGTTGTAATTTCTTGTAGTACCTGAATTTTCATTGTTGTACTGATTTACGGGATTTTGGCCTGAAGGTATTGCCGAAGATCTTTCGTAAGAAACAAAGTTTTGCCGTTTTCCTTCCGAGGAATATTGTTTATCGCCATCAAATTCTCGGTTCGCTAAGAAATTTCTAGACTGATGTATATGGGCGCTATGCACTGAACTCTGAGAGTTAGTTGGTTTCTCATCGTAACTGAGAACGTTTTCAGAGGAAGTTTCTTGCTTTTGGTTATTTTGACCTAAATTGACGTTTTGATGACCAGGTCTTGTGAGGGATAGTTGCTCAGCAATTTTCTCCTGTGTTTGATATGTGCGATACTGAGGCTCCATTTTATTACCTACATTCTTACGATTACCCTCCAACTGAAGTCTTTCTTGATCATCCCATACCGGATTATTTCGAGGAAACGTAACTTGATCTCGGCTTTGGGAGAACAGTTGCTTTTTTTGGTCAGGAATTTGGAATTTTAAGTCAGTGTGGTCACCTTGTGGATTGACGTTAGCCTGAAAATTTTCATTGCCTCTTTTCTGATCTTCATAAATATTTTTACTCGAAACGTATACTTGTGTATTTCTAGGGCTTTCTCTAAAGTTTTGATTTGAACTTAAAGATGGTTCCACAGATGTATAATGGATTCCAGGATATTGCTTATTGCCAGTAGTCACATATAAATCTGTTTGTTGCAGTTTGGTATTTACAGGGCCATCAGATAAGTTGTAAGTAATTGACTGTTCGTGCCTGTAATCAGTTGGCTTGCTTTGCTGAACAGAAGCCGAATAAGATGAGTACAGTTTGTCTTGGGAATGGAAGGTCGATGCACCTTGATTAAAGTTTTGATGTTGTAAAGGAGAGTAATTAGATACTGTTGACTTTTCATTGTTATTAACCTGTTTCTTTTCCTGTCGTGGAAAATTTTTGTTAATCGGATAGTTTACATCTGGAGCAGTAGTTTCTTTAACAGTCTGATATTTTGAATTCTGAGTGTGTCTATTTGTTAGGGTTCCATGTGTCCCTGACAACTTTCTGAAATTCTGATTGCCGATATTTAAAACTTCTGAACCATCAAAATTTGTTCTGTTTTCCTCAAAATTCTTTTTGATAGCATGTTTTGGAGATTCATGATTGTAAGTTTCAGGAATACGAGTACTTGCAGACTGACGGGTGTTAATGTGGGCCTTTCCGTTAGGAGATTGGATCGAACTGTAAGTATAACTGATTGCTTCATTTGGTAATTGTGCTGTATTTGGCGATACTTCCTCATATCTAATGTTAGCAGCAGTATTAGGTTGGGAACGAAGGCCAACAGTTGTTAAATTTTGCTGATAATTTTGATTTCTCACACTTGGATATAACCTAGAATTATCTTCATTATAATTAATATTTCCTCTAAAAAAGGAATCAGGTCGTTTTCGAATTTCAGCATTATTTTCATCGGAAATCACTGCAGTATACAACGAAGAGGGATTCCTTAAACCTTCATTTACTAAATTTCCTCCAGAGTGTCTACTACTTTGACTAGATATATGTTGCCTGAAGTCTGTTGGTTGATTCTCTTGAGTAGGTGGTGAATATTGATTTCTGGATGGCTGACGATCCTGTTGGACTGTCAGTCCCGGTGGATAAAATGAGTTGCTTTTCGTACCAGAATTTTGTTCAATAATCCTGTAGACCTCTTGTGATCGGGTATTTAAATTGACATCCTTGTCATCTAATTTGAATCCATACTTATCAACAGGTCTCCATTCACTATTTCCTGAATTTCTTCCCGTTAATCGAGAATTCTGGGAGATAGAATCATATTCTTTCTGATTATCTTTCATGTTATATTGCGTTTCTTGATTACCAGTTGAGGTCAAAGATTGTCCATAGTTTGGCTCTTTATCTTTCGCCAGTGAAGTTTGTTGATTAGATATGGAATCTAAAATATCACTGTAAGTAGAGCTAAAAGGACTAGTATAATTTAGTTTTGGAATGCTGTAAGAGTTACTTGGCTTATATTCTTGATTGTCATTCGTTTTTGATTTACTGCTAGGTAAAACATTTTTGTTCTTTTGAATGGTAATCAACACTAAAGGTATTTTCTTCGCTGATTTTGCAGTCGAATCTGTTAAACTTGCAGTAGAGTAAGACCGACTATGGACTTCAGCAATTTCTTCTTGTTGATGAGACTGATGATTTCGAGTTTTAGCTTCACTTTCTTGAGGAGGATGCTGAACTGCATCATACTGATTCTTATGCGTGTAATATTGGTTTTTTACGTCACTCTGCTGAGGTTCATTAACATAGGATCTTTGGTGATTTTTCTCAGAATTCGGAAAAGTAACACCTTCCTGTGGAATGGAATGCTGACTTCGAGAAGGATGAGCTAGCTTGTCTTCGAAAACAGAAGTTTTACGAGATCTGAAGTCAATTTCGTACGTTGCCTCAGGTCGAACTTGATGACGATTATCATCGGAATGATACAATTGGGAGGAGGAAGAAGGAACATTTCTGCCACTTTGCGTTAACTCAGAGTTAACATTTTTATTGTATTGGTACGATTTCACACTGTAACTTTGACTCTCTTCAAGGGCATCATCTTGAGAGTGATGAGGAAGCTGAGCAGCGTAAATTCTAGTTTCTTCAGCAGTAGGTTCTTCAGGAAGAGCAGTGGACTGAGTTTCCAGTACCAGAAATGATAACAGGTAGATGCAAAAACGCAACCACTGAAAATATGCACAAAAAAAGTCTAATAAGTTTTAGTTAAAAATTACAAAAATATGAAACACATATTTAATAACAAGATGAGTTATGTATGTGCAAGTAACTCTGAAATTTTTGAGACAGGAGCAGACTATATGCGCAAAAAACAACTATTTGTCAGATGTGTAAATTTGCATTCTTTTATGTCCGCAGATGATAATTTGTGGAAACAATTGAAAGTTTCCCATCATAGAATAAATTTTAAAAGAAAGGTAAATTGAGTTATGATTTTCTATGATTTTAAAGTAATGCTAAATGAAGACGAATGCCTACATCGCCTATAATTAGCACATGGAAATGAACAGAATTTCACACAGGTTGAAATTCTTTCCAGGATGAAGAACATGCAAGAAGTCGTTTGTCAGCTGTAATCCCACAAAACGAACGAAAAGGTGTTAATCAATGATAATCGCTGCACTGTCTTAGTAGAGAAGGACTTACTATTAGATCCACATCTATACATAAAATTTTTTATCAAGAACTGCATATGAAAAAGTTAGTATGTCTTCGGGTTCTGCATAAATTAGCAGAACACCAAGAATCGGAGCATGTCAGAATTAGAAAAGCAATCCTAATACTAATTAATGATGGTGGAAAGCGCATTATTTCTAAAATCATATCTGGCGCTAAAAATGTACATACCGTTTTTTGAGCTTCCAACACACCAAAAAAGCTAAGTATGGGTCTCTGAAGCTGACTCGCAATCAGCAATGGTGAAGACAATGAGCAATGAAGAAAGCAATGTATGTCGTCTTATGGTACAAAACTGGTCAAAACCCTCAAGTTAAAGAGACAGAAGACAGTTGCAACTTACTGGTACGTCACTAAATGTCCAAAAGTTCTTCAAAAAATGAGTATATTAGAGGACTCATGCTTCATCATGATACGTCCTTCAGTACGATATATTCATCATTCTGTACCACTAATAGTTTAATTTCTTGAATAAAAACACATCAAAATGACTGATGATTCACCCTATTCTCCTGGTCTCGTTATATGTGGCCTTTGGCCGTTTTTAAACCTAAAACTTACGTGGATGTCATTTTCATTCCGAAGATAAGCCTGATGAAGTCATAAGAACATATTTTTCATCAATTAAAAAAATGGATAATTTGAAGCATTTAATCTTTAAAAAAATGTTTTCAAAAGTGCGTTGATGTAGAAAATTACACTCTGGGCACACCTAAGATTTAGTAACATATATGCATTTCATATATCTCTATATTAGCTGTATCTCAAAAATCTTAGAGTGATTCTTGTAGAAAAAGAAGCAAGATGAGTTATTTATGATGTTTCAAACCTAAGCCATAAATAACTCCCTTATTTGCTTGTATTTTAGTCTAACATGTTTCGGTAAAAAAGTGATTGATAGTAAAACAGATGCATTTATAATATCATACGTAACGATAATTCAGACATATAAAAATATAAAACCAATTATAACATGCCAGTAACAATAAAATAAGCAATAAATTTTAAAAATATTTCATGCGAAATTTTTTCAAAGATCCCGAAAGAAAGAAATATTTATGTGCATAAAATTAGGATGTTAAGGAACTATTGTAAATTACAGTTAAAATTTTGCTTTTGGGCTCTTATCTTACACGCGCGCACACATTTATATGAAATATTCCGGAAGCTGATAATGATTTCGAAATTTATAACACAGAGGAGAACATGATTTATCGAGTAGCAGAACTCGGCTCATAAAACATCAACAGTCGGAATCGCTGATTAAACATATTTTTCCTTATTCTTGAGAAGCATAATTTTAACATGTATTAACACGTCGTAATGGGCTTAATAATCTGTGTATCTATCTTGCATCCTTTCTAAATCTTATGGCAATACAATCAGTGAAAGAGAGAAATAAACTGGATGCTAGCAGAACAAGAATTTCAAACGAATGAAGTTTGGCAAAAAGTGATTTGAATTTCACTTCTGAATTTTCTTATTGGCTATGAATGTAAGGTCTCGGTTTTAATTGAAATCCTTTTCCATGAAGCGTTTATGTAAGTGCTGCATCATTAGAATTGTGTAAGAAACATAAAATATTGATTAATTTTTAAAGACGCAGTTTAGAGAGATTTATTATAAGCAGTTACTGTTTTTTGACCAGAAAAGGTGAAATAAGAAAATTGAAGTTAGAATTTTTATTTATTATATTTTTTATCTTAGAAAAGCCGGTAGGATTATTATCTCGCAAAACCTTTGCCTTAAACGTAAAGTTCATCTTCGAAATTAAAATCAGAGTATTTATTCTCATCAGCAGACTAAAAAGTTCTGAATTTTTCGCACCTGCAAGTTCAAAGGTTGTAACGACGAGCCAAAAATTAATCACTACATCAGTGCAAAGAGAAGACTACATAATTTTTCAGCCATTTCATCGAATCCTCATTTGTGTGACAAGTTCAATGATAGTATCAAAGAACGAAAAAAAGTGTCCCATCAGCTTCAATTCCAGCTTCAAAATTTATTCAGTGTTTCTGGTGAACTGTAAAGTGTTTTAATTCGCGTTAAAAGATAGTATTTGAAAGCTGTCTAGGTTTACAAGAAACGCTTTTGCTGTCAGAGAAACTTCTTCACTTCCGCTCCTTGTTCTTTTTGTCAAACACTCCAAATTACTTATCCTTTATTTATAACTTTTTTTTTAGATATTTATTACCCAGATATGAATTTTTTAACCCAATGAAGACTTATTAATGACAAATTATTCCGTAATTTTGATTCTCTCTTAATTTGATTCTTTCTTGTCTTTCCTTTTCCTTCTTTCTAGAGTTTTTCCGTTCGAAATCTATTGTACACGTTCCCCAGACCCCAGAGATGAGGAAACCTCTGAACTAGAGATTCCCAAACATTTTCTCCTGTCGACTTCTTCATCGACCCCGTTTACATTTTTTTTTTTTTTTTTTTTTTTAATACA
>KK119852.1:688327-702260 GCA_000611955.2 Stegodyphus mimosarum
AATTTTAATCAAATTCTGAATATTTTTTATAAGTATTATTGTACTGTGATAAAAGTAAATATAGGATTAGAATTTTTTTTCTTCTTTTTTCACTTGCTACTGAAACCATATGATATTTACTTAGAATTGTGACAACTCACACATCATACTGAACTACAGAAATGAACTTACATAGAAGAAGAGACCATGTGAGATTGAAAGTCAATTAAACTTTTTCAAATAAATGATCCTGAATTGTGCAGAAATGTCTCGTATTTCAGTGAGGTTTCTGGGTTCCCGAAAACGTCACAGAATACTGCAATTACTCCCGGATTTTGTAAATGTAATTCACGTGAATTTTGTTACTATCATGCTATATAATCATGAAATTTTATGGGCTGTGAAGTATATTCAATAAATAACCATGCTTTCTAGATATGCGTCTTAGGGAACTCCCAAAGATACGGAAGAAGGACTGAGTGAAGGGAAGACTTTCGGAATTTATATTCTTGCTATGCTTCCTACTTACGAAACTAGGCGCTCGGGAGACCAACCGCTTAAAATAGCTGCTATAAAAAAGAAAAAAATAATAATAATTTTAATGAGTCCAGCTAACTTAATTTCATGAATCCTATTAGTAATTACTAATATATAAAATTAATCTACGTTTATTGATTTTAAATATCTGAGTTTGTTTATTTATAACAGAATAAATTTGAAAGAAATATTAAAAATGTGAATATTAATATATCTTATGCTTTGCTGAAAATCAAAACTCTGCCACGTGGAAGATAAAAATATTTTAGTTTGGGCAGTGATGCACGTTGTCTTTTAAATCGCTGAGTTTTTTTTTTATTAAATTTGAAACACAAATATATTGCATTGTCCATACACTTATTTTTTACCGTTGAGTTTTCAGATTAAATTTGAAGTATAAATATCTTACACTTTGTAGAGTGGCAACATGAGGTCATTATATTGCTCAATTCTTGGTCAAAAGTTCATTAAATTCACACAAAATACGAAATAAATAAAAGCAAATTCGAAATTCAAAATCGGGCCTCGAGATGCACATATTAGGGTAGAAGACTACTTGTGTTCAAAACTGAATGGTTCTACGTGCCACTGTTTTTCCACAATATGCGGAACATACATACATACATACCTATATGCATACATACGTAAATATGGATACTACATTATTTAAGAATGGAGATGAACATTGAAATTAATCTAAGGGTTTATAAATGGAACACCTTTTGAGCATATTGTAGAATCTAAACACGCGGAAGAAAGCTTCTGAAAAAAATGTTTTGATAAAGGCTAATTATCCGACAGTATATTACTAAATGAAATATTTTATTTAAAATGATATAAAATTTAATTTACTGTTCGATTATGAAACCGACAAAGAGAGCTATTTTACCCATAATCAGAACAAAATTGTTTCTTTCAAATCTGTAGTATTAGTAACTGAACTTCTCGTACCGGAAGAAACTGAAGCAACACAGCTATATTTCTACAATAAATACAGTAATACTATTGCGATGACCACCTCCAAAAGTGTTAAAATATGTTTAAAAATATAATTAAATATTAATTTTCAATATCACTCCTAATCATAATCGCTAAAGAGATCATACTCACAGAACACTGGAATCGTTTGGAACCATGAGATTTACTAAGGTGATTTCGAACTAAGCATATTAATTATTTGGAACAATAAGAATAGGTTTAATTTTTTTAATCAGTCGATAAATTATCTTGTTCTGCATTAACTATGGAAAAATTTAGTCATTTTTGTTTTTTTCAAATCAAATGATTATTGTAGGCATTGTAAATTATATCAAATATTTTGAACAAATAAAAATACTAATTCTTAAAGAAATTTTAACTTGAAAAAACAAAATGTAAATCTAAAAGTAGCATTAAAGAAAGGATTAGATTTAAAGCCCATGGATCTGTCTTGTTAGCTTTTAATAGTTCTAACTAATCTGCGTATCAATAACTGCGTATCAATAACTAATCTGCGTATCAATATCTGTACTGTAAGTGACTGCAATTACAATTTTTTTTCTCAAAGTACTGTGGCTCACATTTGTGTTTGGGTACTTGTGTTTTTCAGTTTTATTTGCAAGTATCAGTTACTAAATATTAGTGAAATGACTTTATCTTCCTTTCACATATACTACCGATCTTCTTTTTTAAAGCCTGCTTATATTGAGGGGGAAAATATTAAAAATGTTTTTTAGGCAAATAAAGTAATTTATTCGGCAAGTTCTGAAAATGAACTCATGTAAGTATTCTGATACTTTCAATAAAGAATTTATATTTAATAAAAACATGAAAATAATGCGGCATATAATAATTCATTCGATAGCCTTTAGCTAAAATTACACTTTTTATGTTCTTTCGATGGACTTAACTAATTTTTTCATGTAATTTTTTCCTTTTTTCATGTTTTTTTTTTTTTTTTAATTTTTGTCAGTTCTCCTTAAGAATTACTTTAAGCAGAGCTTTCGATAAAATATCATGTTTCCTTATTCTTTCCTCTATCCTAACATATTCGATAAGCTTGAATTCCGGAAAATATGGAGGACTTTTTTAATTTCAGGAAAACTGTATAAAATGCACAAGCGGAAATAAGGCCTGTATGTTTAGAATCAGTATCCTGAAAGAACTTGAATCTATTTTGCATTCTAAGCGCCGCGACTGATGGACTCTGGAAAGTAGAGAAAGTGGAATGGTAATCAATACCACTGTAAATTTTACGAAAAGTCCTCTTCTATTGTAGAACTGACGAAACTTATAGTCCAAAAAAAAAAAAAAAAAAAAAAAAAAAAAAAAAGGGCTGTCAGATAAAACATTTAAAAAAACCACTCTTTTGAATATTAATTAAATGGTCCCGAAATCGCTGTAAAAATGTATAAACACTCTCTGTAGATTAATTCTTGATATTAAAATTTATAATATATAATAAACAGATAATAGCAAACAGAATATAATAAACAGAAACTTAATTTTCTGTTTTCGATTACAGGCTCAGTTTCAACGTTTTATTATTAGCATTAGGCGTTTTAGACTTTGGTTCACATTTCCCCTTATTTTGCCTTATTATTATTTCTTTAATGAACTAATTATTATTATTCCTATGTACCTTATTTCTTGTTGGACTATATAACTATTGTCTTATTACTTTCTTTTTCCGTTTTTATGATACTATACATTTTCCCCCTTTTTCTGTTTGCTTTCTAAAAGAAAAAAAAAATTATGGGCGATGAAATTAAAATACAAAAGCATGTACACTGCACAAAAAAAGGAGGGCAGTTCTATATCTCCCGTTCTACTGTGCCGATTGAAAAAAATTCAAATTATGATTTTCGTGTTCCGAAATGCGACTTAGGATATATATTAGATTTATATGTAGCGTAGTTCTAATATAGGTATTTTGACACAAAATCGGGCTTTTTCTAAAATAACATACCCATATTTCGATTCTACGACTCAAATTATGCCTAAATATTAAATTTTGTAAAACTTGGTGCGAAATTTACGGAGAAATTTAAAAATTTATCTTCGTGCATTTTTTTTCCAGTTTGCGCTAAGAATAATTTACTTGGCGAGCTTCTTAATTTATAATAACCTATTTCCCTTTCATTTTTTTCATTGTACACGAGCAAAAAAAATGTCATCTTTCATACTTTCAAATCATTTTAACAAAGTGTGTAAACTACATTTGGCGTTATTATCGCTTATAACAACTATGCTAAATTTCAAAACGCGCCAATATGTAAATTCACGTATATCTTAGGAAGTTTTGAATAAAAAAAACTCTAATTTTTTGCAGGTATGCTTAGAAATGCATCTACTTTAAGATGATGGTAAAAACGTTAAAGGTTATAATTCAAAATTTTTTAAAAAAAAATTTATAAAAATTATTTAATAATACAAATTTTAAAAATAAATCATAAAAATGAGCGAATTTTATTTTAATGAAACTAAATTTAGAAATGTGAAGAAAGAATCAAATAAGTTTAATAAAAAAGAGATATTAACAAATATTTACCAAATTCAATTAACATAGAGGAGCTCAAATTTTTAGAGCTAATTTTTTAAAAACTACTCATGCGATTTTTACAAAACTTGGCAGTTTGGCATAATTTGAGGCGTAGAATCGAAATATGGAAAAAAATTGACATGTCATTTCAGAAAAAGTCCAATTTTGTGTGAAAATACCTATAACGCTATACGTAAATCTAATACATATTCTAAGTCGCGCTTTCGAGACATGAAAAATGCAAGTTGAGTTTCGTCAATTGGCCCAGTAGAATGGGAGATGTCGAATTGTTCCATTTTTTTTGTTCTCAGTGTACATGTCTTGTCTATGTAATGCCTTGTCTATATACATGCCTTGTCTATAAACAGGCAGCATTATAAGTAGAGATAAAGGAACACATCTCTGATGTTGTTTGAATACAGTATGAAACGTTGCTTGCGGTTACGGTTCTAAGCAAACCGTTGCTTTTTTTAAGTTAGAGAAGTTTTCAGACGATTTACCTCGGACTTTTACTCACACTTGAGGCAAATTTCCGCCATTTTAAAACGCAGATAAGATATTTCCGCCTTTTGCAGACGTTTTGTAAAATTTTTCACCCGAAGCTAGTGTAAAATAAACTATAGAGTCTTTTAAATACCAATAAGAAATTCTCTCAGAATAATGAACTTATTTAGTAACGTAAAGAGTAGCATTGTATGTTGGCGCTTGCAGTTGCACTTTAAATGATACTCGATGCATAAATTTACATAACAGTTTAGATATTAGTCTCTTGAATTAGACCGTAAAGCCAAGTACTAGTCTTTTGAATTAGACCGCAAATAAATTATTATTCAGTTTAAAGAAGCAGAGGATGATCGCATGTTTAGATGAAAAAGTAATACACAATATAAATAGATATCTTTCTGTTTGTCTAGTAACGTCAATCGTTATTTATTTATCCTTTTATTTTAACTAGTAATTTTTTATTGTTATTGTTTTGTTACTGTTATTGCTACTATTATTGTCTCTTCAAGAAAAAAGCTGGGATAAAACAATTCTGAAGTGGAATTAATTATACTGAAATTCTTCTACCGCCTCTCTGACTAAATTGTTTTTTTACTTCTAATCCTCAATAATCAACACTTTTTCTAAAATTTCGAAATTGCTGAATTTCTAACTGGGCACGGTAATTTCAACTCCTACCTGAAAAAATTTGGACCATCTGATTCTGTATCTTCGGAGGGCCGAAAAATTCCGAAGATTTGTTGTTTAACTCTTTAAATTTTTCGGAAGGAAGGGAAGAACTCATTTTTCACTGAAATTCTTTAAAGATTAAGGCCTCCCCCCTCTCCATGTGTTTGTTCAAGATAAAATGGCATTTTCTTCTTCCTGTATATTTATTTCTTGCGTTTCATCTGTGAATTCGTAACTTTATTTCTTTTTGTGTTGTTTTATTGCTTGTTTCTTTCACTTACTTCCGTAAGCCCTAGAGAGGCATAAAGAATTTCAATATTCTTAAAAAAATACTATCATTGTTCTGTTCAGAAAATTGGATGCAGCTAGAAAAGAAGCTGTTGTTTAGTGATGCAGTATAAGACATTTCATCTGTATTACAAATTTTTAACAGCACGTTATTTATTAGGGTAAGAAATTCAGACATTAAAAGGACAAAATATGTGCCGTAATACATTGTAGCCATAAGATTATTAGTAGTATATTTGCCGTTTAAACTACGGTTTCTGTTAAGTTATTTTATTTTGATTTTTGAAAAAATGACGTTTTGCGGTTAAATAAAAATGTTAAATGTTTATCACAAATAACAACACTGGTCATTTATTATCCGTCGTGCAATTAGTATAATTCATAAAAACACTATGTATAACGCAACCAGTCCATATACCTGTGAAACACTTATCAAGTTCTTTGCACGCAGTGGGTTTCAGAGGCACAGAATTTTCTTCTCTTAACAAAAAAGCTTCTCTAGAGTACTGGCAGTGTAAATGAGTGAGGGTTCTTTTCAGAATGCCGGCTGATATGAGGTGAAAGTGCAATTTCTGTACCCTATCTTTTAAGACTCTCACTTTCAAAACTTTCCCTTTGGGATAGACACTTTATCATATAAGAAGTCTTTTAAGAAAGGAGGTGGTAATTATAGGCTGAAGAAAAAGCTAGGAAAGCATTGCTGATGCTTGCAATCATGAAGTGGCAAATCAACTCAATAGACAAAGGGCAATCTTTATAGAAGCATAAGCTTGGCAAATCAACTCAGTAGACAAAGGGCAATCTTTATAGAAGCATAAGCTTTGAAATTTGAATAAATCACTGAAAAAGGCATTTTTAGAATTTGTTGTAGGCTTAACTGGTAACATGCTGGAAATGACAAAAGACTTAAGCCTGAAAGAAAAGGATAAATCGTTCAAAGACTTTTAAATTCTTCTTAATTACAGCCGGATAAAAACTGATTTAAACTGAGAATTTCTCAAACAGCATTGTGCCGTTTACTTGAACAAGGTGTGATAATTAATGAAGAACTAATAAAATATTCAAATGTCTCAAGGAAGCGGAAAAAAGACAAAAATCGAGAAATACTAAAATTGCTTTTCTAGAATAGTTTCAAGCTATAAAACTAAAAGATATTGTTTCTGTTTCTAAGACATTATTCACTAATTCGCTAAACGCTAGGAGAAAATTCTGCATCATTCATAATAAACGGCCCACAAGTTGAAGAAAGAGAAATCCAGCATTAATTAGTCATAAGCTGCCTGAGAGAAGGAAGAAGCAGATCACCATGCAGCTGATAACTGGAAAACAGCTGTTTTACTTGGGCTGCTAAGTGAATACTAGGCAGAAGAAATTTATGGTACAGAAGAAAGTGGAGTGTGTTACGGAGCATAAGTTAGTATTTAAAAGTGAAACAACAGTTTGTTTAAGAAATTGAAAAAATAAGTTACTGCGTTATAAACATGCAACATGGACCTAACAGTTCAGAAGCCAGTAACGGTTACTAACAAAAGCAGAAACTTCGACATTTAAAAGGAGTCGAGAATTTACTTCTTACTACAGCAACAAGAACTCATAGATAGCAAGCAATGTTTTTACTGATTTTCTTTTGAAATGGGATAGCGAACTGAAAAAAAAAAAAAAAAGTTTTACCAATAAAAAGATTTCAGATTTTAATTATGTCCAAAGGGGCATTTATTTAACATTTTGTGTGTTACCTTTATTTATTAAATACCATGTTCTTCGCACTTAAACCTATGATTCAGTATAAGAGCAATATCGCAAAATAATTTTAAAATGAGCATATCTTTAGAAATTTCGGTACACGCTGTCACGCGCTGGAGATAAAAATGTTTTTCTGTACAACGTTGGTATTGCTGGTTTTGAAATCTTTGAGTTTGTTAATGAAAAATTCGTTAAAGTTTTAGAGAATATTGTTACGAATTTCACATTTATTTGGCTATTTATTTAGAACTGTAATTAAAATTCCTTTTTATTTTCCCGTGCAACGCACGCAGACGATTTTTGAAGAGAAAGCTACGAAAAAAAGAAAGAAAGAAGAAACCAAATAATAACCAACAAAGAAACATAAGGACTAAATTGAAAAGCGATACGCTGTTTTTTGTGAAACAACGCAAAACGCCCAAACGAAAGTAATAGCCCTTCGGGACTAAATCCCTTTGGACTAATAACTGTGCAGTAAACACACCTCTGATATTTTTCTGAAAAATATTAGTGGCTCTTACTGCAAATACAGTTTGTAATATTCAACCTTTAATTTTAGGGTATCATAAACATTTTAAATGTCATTCAGAAAATGATGAACTAAAGCGAATTTTGTGAAAATGCAAGCACTTCGAAAAAACTGTTTTTGAAAATGCGGCTTTTAAATAGAAGAAGCCTCAGAGAGCTACTAATGTTCACTACTTCTAATGAACTACTAATAATGTTCATTAGAAGTAGATGAAACATATACCGATGAATGATGAATCTTATATCGATGAAGAAAGTTATGAAGATTCATTTTTAGAACATGTGTCAATTCACAACAATATTGCAACGACCTGCCTAAAAATCGACAATGAAAGAAGTAAAAGAATTGCACAAAACTGATAGCGAAAGTGATACAGAAAAATATGATGACACACCATCGTCAGTCAAATTTAGAAAAACGCTGCAAATTTACGAAAAACTCTTGAACTGAAATGTGACGATCAAAAATGCTACACACGGTTTTGTGAAATTAAGAATACGTTTGAGAAACTGTTATTGAACGATATGAAATAAACACAGTTAGAAGAACTGTTTGTAAGAGATCAAATTTTCATCAAGAACGTAATTACGCGGAAAAGAACGCGGAACTAGCTGATACTCTTCTTTTATAATAATTAACATCATTTTAAGGCGGCATTTTGCCATCTTTCACACAGAGAAGATTTTAAATATTTTTGACGGACGTCCCACTGTTTGTTATTACACCTGAATTTCGTTAGTTGCAACGGAGTAGAAGGGGCGACTTCCTAAAACTTCAAAATACTATATATTCCATTTAAATTGAAAGATAAATATATTAAAGAATGGCAACAGTCTGGACCGCTAAAAATGTTTTATTTCGAGTAGTGTTGCTACTGCTCGCTTTTAAATCGCTGAGCTTGTTAAAAAGTTCATTAAATTCGTTCAAAATATGAAATAAATAAGAAACAAAACCGGAATTCAAAAGACTTCGAGATGCATAGATTCGGGTGGAGGACGATGTGCATTCGAAATCTGGTGGCTCTAATCTCGTCGCTTTTCCCCAATGCAAAGAACATGCAAGCATGCATGCATACATACATACAGATTCTTCATTATTTAATAAATAGATTTATTATTTGTCTATTTCTTTATTTGGTGAGATTTTTCAAGGAAATTAGCGATCAGATTCTTATACACAATCTGATAAAACAGCTTTAAATTCAGTCAAGGAAATACATGATATCTCGAGAACGGAATTGCAAACATTTTGGTAAAAGGGAAAAATAACATTGCATAATAATCGAGTGATGATATGCATACAAACTAAGCAAGTCAGAAACAAAAGCAGTAATGAACGTATGACAGTTTTGATGTAGATATGCATTACCGAATTTCATTTCCTTTTCCTTCTGTTGTTATCTTTCGCTAGTTTCTTTGCCACTTCAGAGACGCGGATGGCTCTCTATTACATCAGAACAAAACAGCAGCCATATACGAAATTAATTTTTATTGCGAAATCACTACAAATTTGCCCGCGAACAGCTGCACCGGTACAAAATAGCCGTAAACGATTCCTTTTTATTATAAGATATATACGAATGTGCTGGCTGATGTTCACAAGGAGTTGCATCAGCCGCTTTCAGATAAACAATTTTACTTATTGATTATTCTTTCAAAGTCAACAAGGAGCCCCTGGGTAGAAAGCTGCAGAAGAAATTTCAAAATAAGAAACATCTAAGATGAAATGCTTTGGAAGTAGAATATATTAACCTAAAATATTAACCCTAAATAAACATTCTGAAGATAAATAAATAAAGTGTTAAACCTGCATTGAAAAAAATCTTTTTTTTTTTTTTTTTAAACCTCAAAAGGGCTATTAATATCGAAACGCAGTTTTGCATTGTTTCCCTTTTCATTCGAATATATTGCCATTCGGAAAAACATAATTACTCTTTCATATTTAATCTGTCTGTTATTAACAAACTAATTAAAAACAAAAGAAGCAGTTTTGAATATTTTTTTTTGTTTTGCTTCGTAATCGAATTGATTGAAATAAAACTGAATTTAATTCATGATATAAATAATTAAAAATATAAAATATTTTTATAAAATTAGCATAGCATATTTTTTTAACTCTTTAAATATACAGAAAATATAACGCTCACATGTTAGTTTAAACGCATCTTCATCTTAATATTACATAAAATATTAAGCTATTCCACTTGAGCCATCTCTGTCGATAAACCATACATAACTATCGATAAACCATACTTACTTATAGTACCTTACCGATAAACCATATTAAACTTTATGAGAGCCCTTTTAAGCGATCGTTAAAATCTGAACCCTTTCATATTTTTTTAGTCCAAAGGAACTTTGTTCCTGAAGGACTATTGTTATCGTTTGCGATTTTGTGTCAGAAACACTAAATGTCGGTTCATTTTTCAAATTGTTGCCACCTAATATTGCAGCTCTGTATTATATTTAAAGAAATTAAATAATGATGAATATGCATAAATGTTTCTCGCATTGTGATAAAACGACGGTATCTAGAGCCATCGAATTTTGAATCACGTAATCCTCCTGCGAATATGGGCATCTAGAAGCCCAAATTTGTAATTTGGAATTTGTTTTATTATCCATTTCATATTTTGTAAAACTTTAACGAATTTTTGATTCACAAACTCAAGGATTTCAAAGCGAGCAATGGCAACGTTGTGCAGAAAAAAATATTTTTATCTCCAGCGCGTGAGACAGTGTATAGGAAATTCTAAAGGTATGCTCAGTTTAAAACTATTTTGCGATATTGTTCTTTAGCTGAATTTTATGGCTTTAAGTGTGAAGAATATGATATTTAATAAATAAAGGTAACACACAAAATGCCCCTTTGGACGTAATTTAAAATCTGAAACCTTTCAGATTTTTTTTAGTCCAAAGGGATTTAGTCCCGAAGGACTGTTACTTTCGTTTTGCGATTTTGCGTCGATTCACTCTGAATGCCCGTTTCACTTTTCAAATTGTTGCCACTAAATGTTATCGCTCTGCATTAAATTTTAAAAAATGAAAAATCTGCATAAATGCATGCATGTTTCTCGCATTGTGATAAAACCTAGAGCCATCGAATTTTGAATGACGTAATCCTACTGCGAATATGGGCATCTGGAAGCCCTAATTTTGAATTTGAAATTTGCTTTATTATCGATTTTATGTTTTGTAACATTTCAACGAATTTCTGATTAACAAACTAAATGATTTCAAAGCGAGCAATGGCAACACTGTACGGGAAAAAAAAAAAAAAACATTTTTTATCTCCAGCGCACGAGACTTACGGAAATTCTAAAGATATGTTCATTTTAAAATGATTTTGCGATATTGATTTTGAACTGAATTTTATGGTTTGAGTACGTAGAACATGATATTTAATAAAAAAAGGTAGCCCATGAAACGTTAAAAAAACGCGCCTTTGGACGTAATTTAAAATCTGAAATCTTTCAGATTTTTTTTTTTTTTTCGTTTCTCTTTTTTCCTTTTCATTTTAGTCCAAAAGGCAATTTGCCCTGAAGGACTATTAATTCCCTTTCTGGCATTTTGCGTTGAAAACTACGAGTATAAACAGCCAATCACTTTTCAAATTGCTGCTACGGAATATTAGAGCCCTGTATTATATTTAAAGAAATTAAATAATGAAGAATCTGCATGAATGTATGTATGTTTCTCGGATTGTGATAAAACAACGGTACCTAGAGCCATCAGAATTTGAATAACGTAATCTCCCATAGAATATGAGCATGTGGAAGCCCTAATTTGAATTTGAAATTTGTTTTATTATCGATTTCATATCTTGTAACACTTCAACGGATTTTTGATTAACAAACTCGACGATTTCAAAGCGAGCAATGGCAACACTGTACAGAAAAAAAAAGTATCTCCAGCGCCCGAGACTCTGTATCGGAAATTCTGAAGATATGCTCATTTTATTTTAAAATTGTTTTGCGATATTGCTGTTGAACTGAATTCTGTGTTTTGAGTATGTAGAACATGACATTTAATAACTAAAGGTGATACTCAAAAATTTAAAAAAAAAATCCCCTTTGGACGTAATTTAAAATCTGAAACCTTTCAGTTTTTTTTAAATTTTATTTACTTGAATTTATATATTATATTTCAGTACTTGGACTATTATTTATTAAATATGTGCGTTTCTTACTTAATGTATTTTTGGGCAAGTCTCCCATAGAACTGTTTTTTTAATCAATAACTTATCGCTATAATTATTATCTCGTATTAACTAATGAAGAATTTGTACTTTACGTGGGAGTGTATGTGTGCATGCGTGTATGTATGTTTTTGTCACTATAAAAGTGGCACCTAAAACCACCCAATTTCGAACATACGTAGTTTGTAGTTCTCCACCTCGAAGCCCTAATTTTCAATATCGAACTTGTTTGTGATAGCATATTTATGTTTCATACTGAATAAAAAAAACTCAGCGACATAAAAGAATTGGATTGCCGTTCGGCAAAACGTAATGTACTCGTATTTGTCTTTCGAACTTTATCAATAAAGTCAGAGATTTTGGAACAAATGCGTTGTCACTCTCCGAAATAAAATATTTTTATGTTCCGTGCAGAAATATTTCTCCATTCGGTAAGTGCAAGATATTTAATTTTTATTTCAGATTTATTCTGTCATTAACAAACTAAGTAATTTAAAAACAATAAAAGCAGATCTACATTTCTATTATTATTGTTGCGAAAAATTCGGCGGTTGCGCCTGTAAGTAAGCTTTCCGGCATAGCACTAGGGTTGCCATAAAATAGTGTATGGTAGGGTTGCCAGATTGGCGACTTTATCGCCCATTTGGCGACCAAATGGGCGATATCCCATAGTCCAATCGGGAAGCTTCTAGAAAAACTTCCTGTCGAGATATTTCTCGAAACGTGTGGCACTTAAAGAAAAGCTATATAAACCCTTGCGTTTCTGACAGCAGGGAGATTGCTAGCAGTGTGATTAAGAGTGTGATTAGTTGTGAGCATTGTGAGAATCGCTGCTTACTGTGAATGCTAAGCTACGCGAGAGTGAACGGAAAGCGATCGAGATAGTGCTTTGCCGTGAAGCTATCCTTACAGTATAGCTTGACAGTGTATTGGTGATTGTTCCACGGTGTTTATTATAAGTTGTTGCCGTGAAGCTACCTTTACAGCTTTCAGCCTGAAGCTGTGTTGCTGATTGTTTCAGCGTATTTATTATAGATTTTCGATGCTTTTAAACGTAATTTTGGAACTGTGCTGTAAATAGTGAGTCTTGTAAATAAATTGTGCTTTTTATTGTTCTGCATCGTGTTTTCATCGGATACTCTCAAATCCACGAACCCGTATAACGCAACATTATTAATTACTAGCTGGGCATGTGAAATTATATTACTAAATTTATAATCATTATACAAACACAAAATGTTTATATTCGGCGGCTAGTCAGAAAAAAATGTCCAAATATTTCAGTGGCAGGCAGTTAAAAATAAGTCATAACACTTTTCGTTACCCTGCAAAAGTATAACATCTTTTATGTATAGTATATATAGTGTGTGTGTGAAAATATTTTCTAAGAATATATATATATAGGTGTTTCTCTTTTTCCTTACTTTTTGGCCAGTATTTAGTAAGTTTTATTACACCTCTTAAATTCCATTTTAATATATAAATATTACAATACTTTCTTACTTTCATTAAATTTTTAAAAAAATTTTCTAAATTAAAATTAAAAAATACTTCAAAAATTAAATTTACTTAAAAAAATTTTTTTACAGTCCTTAATAATTTGCAACCATTTTTTACATTACAACAGTTTGCTTTTTCACAATTTTCACATATTTTTACAATACTACACAATTAGATTTAAAAAATTTTTTAGCTACAGAACACACTTTTTCTATTACATATAATTTGCAGAATAGTTTTTTAAATAGTTTTTTTGAATGGTTCTTACATACAGCAGCTTGTCACTCAACTTTACCTTTTACTAGCGCCCTATTTTATAATTCGAAGAAACCCACTACTTTACATCACTTAGTTTGACATGCTGCTCCTTGTCCACACTCCAAATAGAAATAAATGGTAAATTAATTAAATTAATTTAAAACTTACTTTTTACTTGCTTTTATTATATTATTTTAGTATTATTTAAT
>KK119852.1:703402-723031 GCA_000611955.2 Stegodyphus mimosarum
TGCGTGTGTATGTGTCTGTAAGATCTTTAAATAAACACATAAATCTAATATTGAATTTTAGCTAATTTTAAAATTGCCGTACTTTTTAACCAAAATAGCACTCAACGAAAACGAATGCTTTCCAAGCTCTTTCCTTTTGTTCGTAACCAATACATATGTTTATAAATAAATAGCCAATCATATCAACTTTTATATCTAAACGGAGAATCTGCCAAGACAGACTTTAATTGCCATATCCTGATCGGATGACATTAATTTTTTTAGGGGGTAGACATCAATTAATTCTAATTTAATAAACGACGAGATGCTCCGAACACGGAACATGAAAGATACGATCTTTTTCTTCAAGCAAATGCATTCAAAGGAGAAAAACAAACAAACAAACAAAATTATGCTGCGCACGTCGGACCGATTCTAGCATTCTTTTCCTTGCCCAAAGGGTTTGATAGGATTATTAGGCCTCTAGCTACACACTGCAACTACTATTATTTAAGCGCATTACTTGACCTTTGAACTGATCCGTTTTTCCTTACGTCAATGATGGGTGTAATCTACATACGAGCTATTTTAAGATAGAGTACCCATACACGAAAAACAGCAATATTCCTAACCATCGTAAGAAGTTTTATTTATTTATTTATTTTTAAGAATACTTTATTTCTTTATGCTCTTAAAATCTCAGTGAAAGAGAGGTTCTGAAAGAAAAGCGAAAAAAGCTTCCGTCGTTGAGGGGTAGTAATAACATTAACTCTTGAGAAAGCGTTCATGGTTTTTCACTTCGCGAAGGAACTTTTATTCGGGTAAATACGACGCTGTTGCCAATTCGCGGAAACTCGAATCTTTCTTTTATTTTTCGCAGTTTAACCGTACATTGCTTATTAGAATATTACATTCAGAAGCGTAGCTAGAGGGGAGTGAAGGGGGCGGTCCGCCCGAGAGGTATATTTTTTAAGGGGCGGCATATTTCGTATGGGTTGTCGAGGCGCATAAAGAATAATGAGGTTTTAAATTGCGTAGCTAATTAAATTAAGGAACAAAAAAGAACATCTGAAAGGTTTCAGATTTTAAATTACGACCAAACGGGCGTTTTTTAACATTTTGTGTGTTACCTTCATTTATCAAATATCATGCTGTTCGCACTTAAACCATAAAATTCAGTTCAAGAGCAATATCGCAAAATAATTTTAAACTGAGCATATCTTTAGAATTTCCGATACACAGTCTCCCGCGCTGGAATAAAAATGTTTTTTCTGTACAACGTTGCCATGGCTCGCTTTGAAATCCTTGAGTATGTTTATCAAAAATTCGTTAAAATTTTACAAAATGTGAAATCGGTAATAAAACAAATTCCATATTTCAAATTTGGCCTTCCAGATGCCCATATTCGCAGTAGGATTGCGTCATTCAAAATTGGATAGCTCTAGGTACCGTTGTTTTATCACAATGCGAGAAAAATACAGACATTTATGCACATTCTTCATTATTTAATTTCTTCAAATATAATGCAGGGCGATAATATTTGGTGGCAACAGTTTGAAAACTGAAACGGACATTCAGAGTGATTCGACGCAAAATCGCAAAGCGCAAACAATAGTCCAACAACTCCTTTGGACTAAAAATAGTTTTTACTATAGGTGAAGTATTTAAAGAAATCGCTAGTAGATTTCATAGCTACATACTCTTCTTAAACCTTTTTTTTTTATTATTATTCCGTTGAGTCTTTTGAATGAAAATTATGAATAAGGAAGAGCTTCTCATTAAGAGAGGAGTATTTTCAAGGGTTTTATTTCCGCCATTGGTAGCGAAAATGAAACAGAAAAGTGGAAGGATGGTCCTTTTCCATTTCTGCAATTTATTGTAAAATGTAATCTCCAGAACAAAGGTCCAAATATTGTAAAACTTTAATGCAAATATTGTAATGAAAAGCACTCACATGTTTAATGTGCTACGTATTTGGATAATTGCTTCTGAACCCTAGAAAGCCCTTGAGCCCTAGAAGTCTCCTATAGAATTGGTAGAATTTTATTTAAAATCCACATGAAACTAAGACTGCTTTTTTACCTAACTAATGATTTACAGTGGCGTTTTCCTTTTCCAGTTGGATTCCTTATTTAATTTTATATGCTCAAGAAATTTCAAAATTTATAATTTATTCAAAAATATTAATAATCCATTTCAGCAATCTCAACCGAATATTCTTGAAGTTTTGAACTAAAATTCATATGTTTTTGGAAAATTTACAAATAGCAATATTAGCGTATAGTAATAAAACGATTCTGTACTAATCTGAAATTACTGAAAGTCAACTAAAAAAATTCTTCCCATCCCCCCAAAAAAATTGAGTACTGTAGTTTGATTAGAAATTTAAAATTACATATAAAAAAAATCTAAGAGGGTTTCATATTTTAACGATTGCCCAAAAAGATTTGTTAAGGTTTTTTACACTCTCTTTTAGCTCCCCGTCTACCAGACTGCTGTTGCACTCACTCGTACTATCCCTCCCCTCTTTGGTTTTGGCCTTTTAGT
This sequence comes from Stegodyphus mimosarum, assembly GCA_000611955.2. Lineage (NCBI taxonomy): Eukaryota > Metazoa > Arthropoda > Arachnida > Araneae > Eresidae > Stegodyphus > Stegodyphus mimosarum. Next base: position 705,929 of record KK119852.1, read on the forward strand.
TTTATTATTAAACGGCGTTTTTTTTTCGCACTTACGCCAAGTACAACAATTCAACAGCAAAATCGCAAAAATTTTAATTGCAGCGAATGTTTAGAATCCCTGATGCAATGTTAAGTCTTGGCATAAATGTTTCTATTTTTTCCAATCTTTTCTCAGTTCATCATATTAAAATTCAGTTTCCTTAGTAAGATGGCTTATAAAACTTTTTTCTTGTCTTTTTTATTGTTAAATATCACGGCATTGTCACTTATTAAGTAAATAAATACAGCATATCTTTAAAATTTCCAATAAAATGCGTTGCAGATAAAATTGCTTTGTTCCATACAGTGTTGCCACTGCTCGCGCTCAGTCGTCGAGTTTGTTGATAAAAAATTCCTTAAAGTTTTACAAAATGTGAAATAAATAATAAAAATATATATAACGGCATTCTTTGAAAATATTAAATATTTTAATTAGATAGATCATGAATTAAATGTATTTTTATTATTTAAATCAATCCGATTCAAAAGTAAGAAACAAATGTTCTTAAGAACTGCATTTATTGTTTTCAGATAGCTTAATTTGTTAATCCACAACGGAAAGATTTAGTTTGAAAGATAATAATATCTTATATTTTGGCAAAGGAAAACAGACTCGAATCAAAAGTGAAACAAATCATTCTACGCAAAATTATACGTAAAATTTTAGAGCCCTTTTTAGCTAATTATAAACTTCGTTGTAGTACATTCTAACCTATTTGCACTCATCGATAACCAAATGGCTAAAACAGTAGAGTAATTGTAATTTGCCCTGTGTTGTTTCCCAGCCTTTGAATGCGCAATGAATTGGCTGCATGAGGCTTGCATAATTTCACCCATCTTTAATGGGGCTATCATATTTTGCGATGTATGCTGCCAGAAGAATCTTTTCCAAAAATTAAGCTTCTCCTTCTACCACTAGACGGTTCCTAGCCGAAACATTTTCACTGGAACCGATGTCATGGCTAGGTATGCTGGACATTTTTTCGACTGAGTCGAAAATGTTATTTCTCTTGTCTCTCGTAGGTTTTTCGTTTTTCGTTTTTCTCAGAAACCTAGTTTTCGCGTAAGACAAGCAAGCAATCAGATATCCGAAAATGTTTCTTTTGATGCACGGTCACGGACAGCTTTCAAGTCTGATTACGGATCAACGAAAATGCTATCATATTTTTCTTAGAAAAACTCTCTATGAAAATACACCTCCCTAAGTAACGAAATGCTTAACAAAACAAACCGCATTTGTTACACGGAAGTGCTGTGAAGGAGATGAGGATAATGAATTCGAAATTTTTCGCAATCGATTCTTCAAAGGAATAGGCAAACATTAAAGTTTGAAGTTCTTACGTAAACTCTTGAGAACTACGACATCATTAATAAATTCATGCCGAAATCTTTCGCAAAGCTGAAATTCCTACCTAAATATGAAATTTCTTAGTTAATTTGAATTACATTTATTGGGTTTGTATCGAAAACAAATTATTTAGATAACTGGAGTTCTATTTACATACGCGTCAAAAAGTATAACCGTTGTGCTTAAAAAAACAAAACAGGAGACATGAAAAGGTAAAGAGAATAACAGATAGAATCCATTATTATTAAAAAAATAATAATCACAGAAACTTTCCATGATTAATGGGAATAATGGACTTAGCTAAACTTTGGGAGAGGCAAGTTTTATCCTGTCTCCTCCAATGAGTCAAAAAATCATTTTTATTCCAAAGACCTGAGTAAAAAAGGTCTCTGACAAAAATTAAAGGTTATAGGTCAAAGCTATTTACCCTCATAAAGATAAAAAAAAAGGTATAAGTGATTATATGTGAGACTATTTAAGGCTTTCTCTGAAAGAAACTCCACTTTCTCCGCTATTATATCAATCCTTAGGACCACACCTCTAAGCGCCTCAACAAAAGGAAGTCAGTCCTTCAGAAAGATACTTAAGAAGTGTCTGGAGGGTAGCATTCTCTTACGTAATTTCTGATGAGTTCTAATTGCACAGTTAATGCTGCTTCATACTATGCTGTTGAAACTTAATTAAGAATTACGTTGCATGATTCAATAAGAACTGCCTGATGCATGGTTAGTAGAAATTGGTAACTTGCGAACTGACGATTCAGATTTTGTTCCGAGTTGAATATGAATTCGAGAGATATCAACACGACATTTACAATGGATTTAACTCCGTAATTAGAATAATTCTATTCCTTTCTCCGGAATAACAATTTAGAGGCTCAGTTTTTTAATTAATTCTTTTTAAAACTTCGATCCTTAGATTTATAACGTTTCTATTATTTGCAAGTACAGAGGATGTTTAAACATTTTTAGAACAATTTCGGCGAAGGTTTAAAAAAGGAAACTAAACATTTTGCAATAAAAATTTCTGGCAATAGCTTATTATTTGAAATGAAAATTACAGTTTGCTACTTTTAAATTTATTCTTCTTTCAAAATGTCACATGTAAACAAGCCGAGGATTCAATAATATGTTTCTGCGCTTTCCGAAGAGAAATACTCCTATTACATATTTCAAAAACGTAGCGAAATGCATAATACTAAAATTTTTATGCGCAAAAGAGGCAGTATGTATTGTTAATCAGAAAGGGAAAAACCGTTAGTCATTACTTCTACGTGAAATGAAGACTCCAAACAAGAAAAGTACGAACACTTTCTAATGTTTCTAAAGTTAAATCGTTGGTAACAAAAGAACATCTGCTGACGCAGAAATCAACTGTAAAATCTTTAAACACATCTGTAGCAATAATAAATAAAATAATAAACAAAGATATAACTTAAAAAAGCTAAAAACGTAGTGTTCACCTGCTTTTAGAAAGGCATGTGCTTCAACACAGAACAATTTGTAAGACCCTGTATGAAAACCATTTAGTAGTACATAAATGGAAATATATTGTGACCCTTGATAGTGCATGGGTTTACCCAAACGACTGCAATAAAAAAAGCTCCATTTATTATCGAAAACGAAGAGAAAAAAATGTACAAACAAGTCAGCAACAAGCAACAAGTCATACTTCGAAAAGTGCCACTTCATTCCTTACAAAATGTATCGCATATACCTTTTCAACGTATTTCTGTGAAGTTCTCTGATGTTTCGCCTATAGACTAATGCGCTGTATATGGACTTTGGAAAGTAGTGGAAGAAGAATGGAAATTAATACCCCTGGAAATTTTACGAAAATCCTTTTTATCATGAAAATCACTATGCAGACTTAACAGCCCAAAACAAAGGTCATCAGATTGAACATTTAAAGAATACTTTTTACGTTTTAAACATTAATAAAACGACCCTTAAGTACTTCTAAAAATGTGTAAATACCCTCTGAAATTTGAAAAACACGTGTTCTTTAAATGTGCACAGGGCATTTGCAAAACTGTAAAAATTGATTAATAAAATAAATTAACCGCCCCCTTTTGAGTGTAAATTTTTCATTTAGATTTTCTAGTTTCACATCTGAAAGAAATATTTCCTGCTTTTCTTTTAAAGAAAAGTTATATTTACAGTTCACAGATTAGTAATTACCCGCATAATTGGGTAATTGCCCCCAAAATTCAGCACAACAGACTTCGGAATTGTGGAATGAAATGAAAAATGAAAAGATAAAAATACTGCTATCGGAGCAGAATCCAAAAGACGAATAAAGTCACTGCTGTCTAATGTTATCGGAATATTATTCATATGATATATTTTTTTTAAATTAATTGTACAAATCTTACGTTTCGTAAACTGGCAATACCTAATTTAGAAAATTTCTTAAATAATTTAGAATCTGTATATATTATGTTCCTTGTAATGTGGAAAAACGGCGGCATCTAAAGTCGTCAGATTTTGCACCTTCATAGTCCTCCATCCGAATATGTGCATCTCGAAGCCTAAATTATCTGTTTTTTTTTATTATTATTTATTTACTTATTTCATGTTTTGCACGAAATTTAATGCAATTTTGATTAATTAGTTCGGGATTTAAAAATAATATGTTGCCACACGGCTAATAACTTATAAGGCATTCTCCCTTCTTCGCATGCCTTCGGGGTGTAGTGGTCTGCAGGCTCGACGCGTAACCGAGAGGTCCGTGGTTCGATTCCCGGCGAAGGCGTTGCTCATTTTTCATATCTAATGCTTCGAAATAACCTAATGTCTCTACACTGGCGCCCGAACTAGAAAGGTGATGGATGATGATTCTCCACCACCGCGATTTGGCGATTAGTCCCCAAAACCCCAGTCGCCCTTTAAAAGGGAGAGTATATAAGGTATTTCTTCCGCCTTCTTCGTATGCCTTCATGGTGCAGTGGTCTGCATGCTCGAAGCGTAACCGAGAGGTCTGTGGTTCGATTCCCGGCGAAGGCGTTGCTCATTTTTCATGTCTGATACTTCGAAATAACCTAATGTCTCTACAAACTCACCGGTTTGTTGCCACTCGGTAAAGAGTAAGGTATTTATTTTTTTTTTCAAATTTAATCTGTCTGTTATTGATTAACAAATTAACCGTATAAGGTATTTTCTCCCTCCTTTGGTGTAACTGAAAATACGCTAGACGTGTATCCGGGAAGTCCGGAGTTCGAATCCTGGCGACGGCACTGCGAATTTTTTCAGTTTCCTTACATCGAAAAATCATAAAAGACTCTACAGTGGTGCCCGAACTAAAAAGGTCGTGAAGGAGAATTCGTCCCCACCAGGTTACATAAAATGTCACATGATATGATTGAGAATAGCTAGCACTTCTCTTCTTTTTTCAATAAACTGTTTTTTGTATTCAAAACGGCAACTGTTGACCGAATTCGAGCCAATTTCCCTTAGAAAATTATCCACGAAAGGATCTCTTCCCTTAGACAGATAGCCCTCGTGTGCTGTTTCAAACGTGTGCTGTTCTAGCCTAACTTAGGAGCAAGTATAAAATGATTTTAAACGTATTTACGTGAGCAGACGGTATTTCATGAAGTTAGGATGTGATAGTTTATAGATAGTTTCTTACGGAACACGAGACATACAGTGTATTTTTTACAACATATCCTGCTTCAACTCAAATTCCAAAATACTTACCATTTATTGCTATGGCTTTGTATGTATTGCAACATTATGGCATGTTGAATATATTTTTATTAAATGATAATAGCAAAATAGGGCAGCCTTCACTGGCAAAAATTAGTAAGACAACAGTGTCACACTATTTGAGAATAAACACCGAACAAAATTGCTTTCGGAAATATTTCAAATTTTCAGTTCAAATCGGGCGTAAAAGCACTTTAAGAAAGGAACAAAACTAGGTTTCAAGAAGATGCCGCAAACAGCTCATTTTGTTTCCTCTAATCCTTAAATTTGCTCCAAAAAATTCACTTGATTACCTTTAAAATGGCGCTAGTGACAAGTTAAGTGTATTGACAAGAGACACGCTCGAATAATTTCTCAGCCCAGAGAAGATCGGTGACGAAAGAGAATAACAAGCAGTATTCTACGCTCAGGTACACGGAAGTGGTAAAACTGCCATTTCATTTTGAGAATACGTATAAATGGAAATGAAAATGCTGCTTAATTCAACAGCCTAAATTTTACTGAGACAAGGAGCTCGAATTTTAGATAAGGTCTTAAACTTTCATATCTTAATCTTGCCCCGTGGAAATGGATCAGCAGACTAACTGGCTAGATTTCGTAGTGCTAATTCTAGAAATTCACCTCTTTTATTTTCTAGTTTAAGAAATCTAGCCGTTTACCACCCTAAACTTATTTTAAAAATGAGAACTGCATGCATGTTTTAGAAAGAAAAATAAATTCTCTCAGAAATGTAAGTTTTACCTTATTATGCGAGATAATATTTATATTTTCAAAATGAAACATGTTATCATGGGTCATACCAACAATTCTTTGTCTTTCCAATAATACTAGCAGCACACACACACATACACAAAAGAATGCTAGTTATTTTTTATCTCGGAAGTGTCTGAATGAAACTTATAATCGAACAAATTAGAAAACACTAGACGCTTGAGTGGCCAGCTGCCAACGAATTTACTGAAAAAGGATACCCCTTATAAATGGATTCATGAATGTCAAATAGCTTTTCAAAAACTGAAAGATGCATTAATTTCTAGACCGTTTAGCGCTTTTAGATCATTTAGTTTCTTAATTAATCACAGAATAAATTCGAAAGGAAAATTAAATACGCTTTGCCGAATGACACCACACTGCCGCATCGAAGATAAAAATACCTCAATTCGGGCTACAGATTCTTTTTAAATCATTGAGTTTATTGATTAAATTCGAAAAACAAATATTTTCCGTTTTGCCGAGAAGCACCACAATTCTTTCATATTGCTGAGTTTTCTGATTAAATGTGAAACATAAATGTAAAAAAATAACCAAATAAAAGTTCATTTATTTTTTACAAAATACGAAATAAATCAAAAACAAACACGAAATTCAAATTTCGGGACTTTTTAGGTACACATGTTCTGTCGGAAGATTCAAAACTGGGTGGCTCTAGGTGCCGCAGTTTTTCTGCAGTGCGAGGAAGGATGAAGAATTTGTATGTATGTATGTGATACATATAAATTTTTCATTATTTAACAATATAGATAAGAGATAATGAAATGTATTTCCGCTATTTTTGTATTTAATGGTCTTATACAAACGGCTTTAAGTAACTGGGAGTTTACGACAAGATCGGCTGTGTCATTTGGTGCAGTAAAGCATTCGAGAGCTATATGCCTTTAGAAGGATACTTTCGTGAAGAAGTTAAAACAAACGTATTTGCGTTCACGCTCATTGGGGGGGGGGAATTATGGAACCAATAAGGAGTCAAATTGTACTTTCCCAGGAACTGATACTGGGGCAAAATTTGAGTATTTAGTGGTCTTACCCACGCAGTCACAAGTGAAGGTACTTGAGACGATGTTTTTACTTACACAGAACAGAGACAGAATACACCAGAATTTTGTTAAAGGTTTTTCAGAAAGTCTCTCGTCACAGCAGTAACCCGAAAGTATTGTGGTTAGCGATGGTAGCTGCTGTGTCGTTGGATAGGGGTTCGAATCCGGAATTAGGTTAGTTGTTTGAAGAAGTAGAAACACACGATGGATATCTGCCTAATGGAAGGAAGTCCTTCGAAGAGGACTTTCTAAGGGAAGCTAATTTGCTACACGTGAAGAAATTATAATTATGGTACACATGAGGAAAAGAAAAGACGCGAATGTTTGTAAATGTATAGTGCCTACGCGGTATAGGGGCATTTAAAGCACTGGCGAGCCGAAATTTTTCTTTTTAAAGTTTTGGTGGCAGAAGAAGAGGGATCGGATGCCATTGAATCCGTCCACTGGGCTGCTTTCCATTGAAATTCGGAGAGGGAGGTGAACTGCACAGATAGTGCAGTGAAACTATACCTGTACAACCACTAGTGAAATTCTTGTGTATTGCACCTTGAGAAAAGACAATAAATTGTAATATAATGGCAGATTTAAGTCGTAGATTCAAATGATTTTTGTAGAAATAGTAGTAATAGTTCTATAGAACCATTACTTTCATTTCAATACTCATCTTACTACCATTTTATGATGGATTTGCTACAATTTTACGTAACGTATTTACTTATTTACTACTATTTTATATAAATTACGTGACTACGTAAATTAAATTACATGAAATTTTATTACCATTTTTGTTAAAAATGATAACAATCTATGACTTCTGTGAGGATAATTCGAAAATTAAGTCTAAATTATTTAGCTTTTTTCTAGCTTTTCACTAGGGTACTAGTTGAATCAAAATACGAAACTGACACCTTGTTAATTAATCACTTGAAAATTCTGTAGAATTAGTCTAGTATTCTTTCATATACCTCCCGAGAAGCGTTCTTTTATCATCATGAGGGGTCATGCTTAATTAACAACCACAGCCGCCCTCCCAGCAACAATTGCAGCATCTCTTACAATTGTTGGAGGGAAAAAAAAAAAAAAAAAAAAAAAAAAAAAAAAAGCAGGTCAAGCGCCGGGAGGGCTCACTGAGTACTCACTTCGAATATCCATCCATTCATTTTCGAAGGGTTAGCATCGTTTTTATTCTTTCCGTATTCGAAAGCAAAAACAAGCCGACGGGCTCAAAGATCCGGACTTATATCCGGGCACCCGGTAGGTCATAGAATTCGAAAGAATTTGGGTGCTGGTCACATAAAACGAAATTCTTGAGAGAGTTGCTTAAGGCTAGGCCAGACGTGTTAAGGAATTTTTCGATATAGTCACGTAAATGCTGTTGCGGAGAGATAACAATCAAGTTCAATCTAATCAATAAATATTTAAGACAAACACTTATTTTAGACTTCCGTGTAAAGATTTCGAAATCTAGAATATCAATAAAAAAAGGGCATTGGTATAACAGCTTAATATTTTTAGAAAAAGATTTTTTTCGTTTAATACTGAAGAGTGTTTGTCATAAAAGCTTTAGTACAAAATTTTCAAATAAATACAAAAGCCTTATATACACTTTTAGAACGATATCAAAAAAGAATTAAAAAAAGCAAATGTTCTGCGATAAAAGTGTCCAGCAGCAGCTTATTATTTGAAATGAGAAATATCGTCTACTATTATAAAATTTATTCGTCTTTAAAAATGCCACACATAAACAAGCTGTGGATGGAAGGATATGCCTTTGAGCCTTCCAAAGAGAGATATTCCTATTTTATAATTCAAAAACGTTATGAAATGCATGCATTGAAATTTCTAAATGTAAAATAAACAATTTTATTAATAGGTGAGGGAAAAACTATCAGTCATTACATCTACATAGAAAACAAAAACGTCTCCAAACAAAAAACCCGAAAAATCTACGGATTGTTTCTAAACGTTAAATCGTTTTTAGCAACAGAAAATTTGCCAAATCAATTGCAAAATCTTTAAATACATCTGTAGTAATAAAAAATAAAATAATAAACGAAGAAATAACTTTAAAAAGCTAAAAACGTAATGTTAACCTGCTTTTAGAGAGCCACGTGGTTCAACACAGAACAATTTGTAAAACCGTGCATGAAAACCATTCAGTAGGAGATAAATGGAAATGCATTGTGACTATTAATGGTGCATGGGTTTACTCAAACGACTGCAACAAAAAAAGGTCTATTTATTATCGAAAACAAAGAGAACGAAGTATATAAACTTGGTTCCTTCAATGCAAAGAAAGTTTCAGTAAAGAGTTTATGAACGTGAATTAAAAGTAAGAAGAGTGGAAAACAATATTAAAATCAATTCGACGTACTGTCAAGAGAAAGTTATACTTCTGATATTTACAAAAGAAAGTCCACTTTATACCAGTGACTTTCAAAGAGTGAAACTTCATCCAGACAAAGCAACAAGTCACACTTCGAAAACCAAATCATTCCTTGAAAGAATGAAGATTTATATCGCATATATACCTTTTCAATATATTCCTGCGATGTTCCCTGACGTTTCGCCTATAGACTATTGTGCCTTTGTGTTGAAAAGAACTCTAAGCGCAAACCAACCACGATTGATATACTCAATCGTGGTAGTAGTGGAAGAGGAAGGGAAATCAATGCCTCTGAAAATTTTACGATAAGCCTTTCTTGTCACAGAAATTACGATGAAGACTTATACTTCAGACAAAAGGTTATCAGAACGAACATTTAAAAAAATTCTTTCTAATTTTTAAATACTGATTAAAGAGCCTTGGAATCGTTCTAAAAGCGTGTAAACACCCTCTGAAGTTACGTGAAACTATGTATGGATCACATATTATGCCTCCATCTTTCGTAGGTTGTAGTTTGAGATTTGTTACATTCTGAGTTCTAAAACGTGAGCAAAAGTGAAATCATACGGAACTTATTTTTTTATTTGTATTTATTTATTTATTTGCTTTCTAATTGCATTTATTTAATTTATCTTGTTCGACGGATTATGGTCTTCACAATCAAAGAGAAATCGAACTTAATTAACGAAGCAAGAAATGAAACGAACTAAAAGATTGATAAAGGTTTTATTCCTCTAGTACAATTATAAATTAAGGAATAGTAAACACCGTTACTCTGATGATCAAGGTGGCGATTGGGGCTTGATAGCCGAATTATGTTCTGGCAGCTGATCAACATAATAAATATTCCATTGATTAAGTAAAATACAAATAAAATTTATAATTTATTGCTTACTGGTATTAAGCTATATCATACCAAGTCTAGACTTATTGAAAACACATGGGTATAAATTTTGAAATCTGAAACTCATACGAGAAAAATATTCTCAGATTAAAAGTTTTTACAGAACCAACACTATTAACTGCTTACCGAGTGAAAGCGGTCTTTATAGTCAAGTCATTACTTTACTACGGATAACAAGAAACAGATTAAATATTTTTGAACGAAGTGATTTAGGAATAAAGTTAAATTTTGCTAATAATTATGCTAAACATTAAAAAAATTGCATCAGTATATCAAATGCAGCCATAATATTAATTAAAATCGAACTTTTGTGCAATTAGAATCTGTGATTTTGTTTCTGAAAAAAATTGTTTAATGTTCGTAAAATTAAAAATAATAAAACATTAATCTTACAAACCATTTTTTTTTCAAAATGTTTGTTCTTTTTCTTGGTCTAATAGTTTTAGTAAAAATATTTATGCGCAGTTATTTCTCTTACGATTATGTTGTATACTGTATATTATAGAAAAAAACGTAACGGTGTCGATAAGAAAGTCTTTTAATAGGAGCCGTGGCATGAAAAGTTGTAAATTCCTGCTCTATCAGAAACGAAATTCAACTAGACAAATCCACACGGCATCTAAATGGAAGACTGTTCTTTGCAGACTGACGGGTTTACCAAACGGTTACTGCAACAGTTTCCCTAAACTACCAGTTCGTTTGCTACATTAATTCGCATTTTGCTCAGCATAAAAATAATGTAATAGCTAAAGTAAACCTTACAAAATGCAACAGAAACTCTATTAACCCAACCTCTATAAAAAGAGGTCTCTGTTAACCGAGCCGGTAATAAATTTAAAGGAATAATAAGCATTAGTAGCACTAAACAGGTACAGCAAAATCAGTAATTATCGGTGATTATAGGTCAGTATTATTGATGATGGATATTTTGGCTGGTATTAGTGATGAGTCATTTAACGACTTCCCTTGTGTACACGACGATACAAAAAATGTGGTTTACGTACATTTAAAAACGAAAGTGACTCTAACTAACAATCAATTTCGACATGATTCGAAGGATTAGAAGAAGACATTTCGAAATGAAAATATAGAAAATATAAAAATGAAAATATAGAAAATTAAATGTAGAAAACAGCGAATCAAATTTTTAAGTTTTGAATCACGAAAAAATCATTTGTGACACAGGTATGGAGAATAATAAAAACCGCAGTGATACTGAGAATGACGAAAGAACGGATATAATGAAATTTAGCTATACTAAACCTTGCTTGTGGTGTCGTGATCATGACAAAGTGCATGTGTATTCTCTGCCTAAGAGAAAGTATGCCTTCGTGAAGGATTTCTGAAGGAAAACATATCAGACGCTTTGTTTTCTCTTTTGAAGAAGAATTCTACTTTCCTTTTATTAATCTTACGATGCATTCTGCAGAAGACTGTGTATTTATATTCATATTACGTATGTACTTACATTATTTTTTCAAATCATTAAAGGCTTAAGGTATAAGATAATAAGAGATACCGGCTGCTAATTTTGATTGCGCAGTCATAGCTTGTCTGTAAGCGGACAAAGGATCGAGGTTCAAATCACAGTCAAACACGGATGTTAGTATTCATTGATATGTTTGGAACAAGCACTAAGCAATATCAGTATGGGCATAAAACAGACAATAAATTATCAGTAACAGGCTGTTGTAAAATAAATTACATAATTTTCTCTCTGCTCATCAGATCAACATTGTTATATAATAACGAAAGGAAAATTGGCAGTTTGGTCCTCATTTCTAATCTAAGACTTGACAAGAATTTTGGCTAGATTCTAGTTGGCGGGAACACTTTGGCACATTTTTTTAACTACGCAGATGTTGTGAAGTTGAAACGAAAACAGAGGACTGCTACGATTCATTAAATGGCGTAACTTCTTGATTTAAAATTAATCTCTAGCAAAAAAAAAAAAATAAAAATAAAATAAAATAAAATGTTGTTGTCTGACGTCATACATGGCACATAGCCACAGAAATGGTTTCATGAGCAGTTACAGGTAGATTCATGTGTGTCTGTCTGTGTTTGGCCAAAACCGCTGGTTGAGCATCTAGGACGAAAAGAAGCCTACACATCTCCAGCTCAGTTTTGATCTAGAACTCTTCAGCAAATCTGCTTCGAACCCCTATTTCTCTACCATCATCCTTCCGAAAGGACTTTTTGACAGACAGATTTTAAATACTACTTAAGGATGTATACAATCTCAAATCATCTGTGTCTTCTTCAGGTTTCGAATGCACGCCTTACGGCTTGAGAATTGGCCTTGTTAATCACTAATCTCCGGCGCAACGTAATAAAAATTGTTCATCAAAACTAACACATACTGCTATAATTTTTGGTAAATTCATTGGATTCATCTGTACTGTACCAGCATCATTTTGAAAAAAGCGTTCAAATATGCAAAACATTCACAAAAAAGGATACAATTTTAGAAATTTTTTTAGATTTTTGAGCTGCTTGCTACTGTATTTCTTTTTTTAACCCTAAAATGTAATAACCCGAAAAGCGTTAAAATATTTTTAAAGCAAATATTCTTTTTAAGTGAATCGTTTTGTTCTACTAAGCTGTATTTCGAAGACAAATGTAATGCGTGCTTGATAACAACTTCCTGCCCCCCCCCTCCTTCCGAAAATACTGAACAACAAAAACAATAGCATTTCAAAGAGCTTCTCAGCTGCCAATAATGAAACTTCCTTCCAGATTATGATTGGGAGATTTATTAACTCGCGAAAGTAATTACAGATTGGACGCAATCTTTCTTTCAAACGCACCGAAGAGAAAATTTCCACAATGAAGCGCGAAACGGCAATGAAACGAGGAGTTGCGTCAGTTCAAAGCAGATGGCAAAAATAACTGCTATTTATAAAGCTAGTATTCTTTCTCATATTGGCTGCTTTGACGTTGAAAATGAAGGGAAGGGAAGAAATTCAAAAAAGAACGTTATCATACAGTCTGCGAGCGTCATGGACTTTTAAAAACCTGTAGAACCTAAATATAGTTGATTGTTTGGTGTTTAACCCTGCGGCTGGATGCGCAAGGATTTCTAAAACTCTTAAGTTCAGTGCCTCTTCTTCACTCGGATATAGGTTAACAGAAGAAAAGACGAGACAGATTTAGTATCGCTTATTCACGAAGCGCCGATAGGCAAATGAGAAATTTAAACATTTTCTTTCTTCTCGGAAAACAAAGAGCGAAAACTATAGCTTTTTAAACTAAGATCCGATTATCGGCGCTAATTATGCGCTGACGTGCTCTGAAATCTAAAATTACCCTCTGCGCGTAAAAAGTGAATGTTTGAGAGGTTTTAATTATAACACCGTACTCACACAAGTCTTTACTCGGCTTTAATTTCGCAGTCGTTACTCGCACACCTATACTTCCAATTACAGAAATCTTTGAAACGGCCAAAGATTCATGTTTTATCATTTTTAAATTTAAAGAAATCAATTTTGTAAAAATTACGAAATCCAACTTTTTACACATTTGTCAGGTCCCTCATACATTCAGAAACGTTTTGTGCGAGTTATAAAACATAAAACACAAAAATTTTGACCCGTTCAAGCTAAACCATGTTCAAGAGAATGCGAGCGAGTTCGAAGACCATGTAAGAGAGTCCAAAAAGCTAAAAGAAATTAATTTATCTTTCAAATTTTAATTAATGAACAAATTGAGCTTTTTAAAAGCAATTAACGTCCTTTTTAATAATTTAAATCTTAATTTTATTTTTACTAAGATATCGAAATGATGTAAATTTGTTATGGAACTAATAATTTTTTTCCACACGACAGCATGTTGCCATTCAGCAAAATATAAGATATTTAACTTTTTAATTTAATCTGTCTGTTACTGATTAGACATCAAAGCGATTTAAGGCAATAAACACAGTTCTTAATAATAGTTTTTCTGCTTTTTAATCTGACTAATTTAATAAAATGCGTTTAAACCACGAGATCTCTAAAAAGAAATATTAAACACTTTTATGAAATTGCAGTAGGTGGACTCATCAAAATCATTAACTTTTTCTTTTCTTTTTTTATAATTTCTTGTTTAATTAAAATGACAATAAATCTTAAATTTTTTTTTTCTTTGAAAAAAGATTGTTACTTTTTGTTCTCATTTGTTTGATTCTGTCAAAAATTTCCCGAATGCTGAACAAAATTATGACGAAAGTACATTGAACCCATCTAGTCAAACAACATTTCTGCAAATTGCAGGGCCCCACAATCGCTAACCCTTGCAGTTTACTTTCACTTTAAGTTAATCACATTCTATCAGATACTTTGAACCAAGAGTATCTTTTCTTCCAAAACAGAACAAACGTTAGCGAAAGGAAGTGGTATAATTTAAGTACAAGGAAATATTACAAAACACAGTTAAGTAATTCTCATTATGACTGAATGCTCAAGTACTTTTACAATTAACTAAGTCTGTAGTATAATTTCATTTTAACATTTAAATGAAAATAGTTTCTACTTCCAACGAGAGAGATTTCGCTTCCGATTCTCGCAATTTAATGAAATTATTGAAAAAATTAAAACAAAATAGTTATGTAGCGTATACCTGATAAAATATATTAGAAACATCTTTTGTTACAATAATGTTAAAATATTTATCAAATTATATTTACAAATATTTATCAAATTATTATATTACAAATATTTATGAAATTATCAGTTTTACGCATTACAAATTAAATATGTTTTAATTTATATCCAATTATAGATACTGCTAAAAATAAATATTAAAAAGAAAAAGGCCGACAACGGAAAGACACCGCTAAGGATGTGTTTAATAGCAAAAAGGAAGAAATTTACGATTTATTATAATTCTTTACAAAATTTAACAAATCTTTCTCTTGAAATATATTTAAACCTGAAACAAATGTGTCGTTCATTATGAGCGAGAGGTTAGAATTTATTGAAATATCCTAGTTGAATATAATACAAAGTAAACTAAGCTCTAAGAAATGATACAACATATTTTAAGCATACATTTTTTACCATATAATTTATAGTCGTAAATTAAGCGGTTAGGTGCAAGACAGCGCTTTCTGTTTTCTACATTTTTCGCAACGTACAGGCGCATACAGGATGCTCGTAAGCGCTAATATTTGCCTGCAACGTGATTTTTTTTTTAGTATTCGTTTTATATCTGTACTTATATTTTGTATTTCTTTATGTAGTTTGTTTGCATGTGCTTTCTTAGTTGTGGTACACAGTTTCTTCTAAATTGATGAAATCTATATTCAGTTTTTAATTTATAGGATCCAGGAGGTCTCTCGAGCCATTCTCAAGCCAAGTGACTTTACTTCCTTCATTCATTAGCCTCCAGAAGGATCGACAGTCACGTGGAGCCCTGTACGATATTTGCAGCTAAGTTGTCAAATTCATGATTCATGCATCGTCATAGAGGACATGGAATGAATGTAATCAGAATACTAACCAGTATGCTAATGAGAGGAAGATGGACCTTGTATTGCGAAAGAGAACGTGAGAAAAGAAATGGAAAGCGCTCTCCAGCGCCTAACCGCCCTATGTGCGACCCTACAATATATGATGAAAATTTTTTATGTCAGTGTGTTCTATAACCTCAAAAACTGTCCATTAATTTTGAAATTCTGTAGATGATGAACGTCGTCAAACGTCGTCACCTGTATCCAGAGACAGTTTTCCTGTGCAGCATTTCTGCACTGCTGTGCCTTTTTTTTTTATTATTATTTCAACAATATTTTTACATATAAAACAAATTTCTAGCTGCATATTGATTACAAAAAATTTCATGCAATAAAAATATCGCGTTAGTCTATTAATCAATCGTTTAAAGCAGAACATACAGTCATTTCACTCAGTTGCGCTAAGTGATTGTTGCGCAAATCGAATTTACACTAAGCGGCTTATCTTATAACACATACAACACAGCAGTGGCAAAGATCAGACAACACGTACTTTCCTCTTCAGCTCCAAGGCTTTAGTTAGCCCCAATTCTTGTAACAAATTTTCCTCTTCTTCCGGATTATTAAGTTCTTTAATTTGCGCCTCCATCTATATGGTATGTCTTCAGTTCTTCAGCATCATTGTTTTCCTTTGAGATTTTTCAGTTCTTCAACATTTGATGATAAATACACCGAAACCTTTCGTGACAACCACCTCTAAAACTGAACAGTATTCTGAGAACATAAATAAATATTGATACAGAACATCACCGATATCCGTATTTTCCAAGGCGACCATTTTCACAAAAGAAAAGTCGTTTTGAAGAACCAGATTATCTGTTTAGGTGGTTTCTCTGTAACATAAAAGCAACTGGATAAAAACTTAACAAATATACTAACACACACATGCAGCCCTGTACGAACGATATTTGTGGCTAAGTTGTCAAGTTGATTCATGCATCCTCGTTGAGGACATGAAAAGAATATCATCAGCATACTAATCAATATGTGAATGAGAAGACAAACCTTTACATTTCGATAGACGACGTGATTGAAGAAATGGAAAGCACTCTTCAGCGTCTAACAGCTTAACTCGCGACCATGCAAATCCATGATGAAAATGTTTTGCTTCAGTGCATTCCGTTGCTACAAAAATTATCCATTAATTTTGAAATATCTAATAAGTGAAATGATAAGATGCTTCAAATAAAGTTCTTTTTTTTTTCCTTCTATTCTTCCTCTGCCTTTTCTTCCCCCCCCCCCGAAAACAAGTAAATTTTACTTTCAGAAGATTTTTAGTCCAAAGGGATTTAGTCCCGAAGGACTATTACTTTCGTTTTGCGATTTTGCGTCGGAAACACAAAAACGGCGTATCACTTTTCAAATTGTTGCCACTAAATGTTATCGCTCTGCATTAAATTTTAAAAAATGAAAAATCTGCATAAATGTATACA
>KK119852.1:723071-735835 GCA_000611955.2 Stegodyphus mimosarum
TTTTGACGTAGCTTTCTCTTCAAAAATCGTCTGCGTGCGTTGCACGGGAAAATAAAAAGGAATTCTAATTACAGTTCTAAATAAATAGCCAAATAAATGTGAAATTCGTAACAATCAATATTCTCTAAAACTTTAACGAATTTTTCATTAACAAACTCAACGATTTCAAAGCCAGCAATACCAACGTTGTACAGAAAAACATTTTTATCTCCAGCGCGTGAGAGTGTGTACCGAAATTTCTAAAGATATGCAGAATTTAAAATTATTTTGCGATATTGCTGTTGAACTGAATTTTATGGTTTAAGTGCGAAGAACATGGTATTTAACAAACGTAAATAAACGCCCCTTTGGACGTAATCTAAAATCTGAAACCTTTCAGATTTTTTTTTTTCTATTAATTCGTTCCGTTGTTATATGCTCCAGGCTGGCATTGATTCGTCGGCCGAATCAAAAATATTCCACACACAGGAATTTTAAAACAATCTCTCTCTCACTGTAGACTAAGTATTAAGACAATCGCGCGGCATACGATGTTCACAACTAGTTTTACATATTCAGTTTATGTATTCTAAATAATCATTCATTTATGGTAGACATTTTATTGAAAATTATTTTCTAAACTCACCTATTTCCATCCAGACCCGTAATGGCTACCATGACAAACATAATTAGTTTTCATTCCATCCTAAGGTATCAGTCAGCGTCACGGAGGAGTTAGTTATACTCTACATTGTTAGTTTAAACTTGGAGTGTCTTCTTTTTGTAGCAATGTTAGCGCTTCAGTTGGAAGGTTTTTCAATAACATATTCGTCTCGACTGCACTGAAGATTTTGGTTCTTTATTATTACGGCCCTTGTTATTTGAAACGTCAACAGCTCTTATGTTACTGGTATTATAAGATATTTCTCCCGCCTTCTTCGCATGCCTTCGTGGTGTAGCGGTCAGCACGCTTGACGTCTAACCGAGAGGTCCGTGATTCGAATCCCGGCGAAGGCGTTGCTCATTTTTCATGACTCCTGCTTTTAAATAAACCTAATGTCTTTACAGTGGCGCTCGATGTGAAAAGGTTGGTGGTTGATGATTCTCCACCACCAGCATTTGGCGATTGGGTCCCCAAAAGCCCAGTCGCCCTTTAAAAGGGGGTAGTATATTAGATATTCTCCCGCTTTCTTCGCATGCCTTCGTGGTGTAGTGGTCAGCACGCTGGGCGCGTATTCCAAAGGTCCCTGGTTTGAGTCCCGGCGAAAGCGTTGCTCATTTTTCATGACTCTTGCTTCCAAATAATCCTAATGACTCTACAGAATGTGACAAGGCGGAAAACCTATTCAGAGTTCTTATCGTGTCGAGCAGATTTTATCTGGCTAGAGCAGCCACGAGTTCGCGACAGTTTGTGAACAGCTCCCAGTAGGATTGTCATTTTAGCGCAGTTTACAGAAAGAGGGCTCTTAACGTCGTTTAAATAATGGAAAGTATACTGAAAATGGAAGTACCACGGCTGCATGAGCTTTTTCGAAGTTATCCCAAGATGGAACGTGATCATGAACCACTTTCCCTCAGAACGCTGTCTGCGAAAGATCCCTTTTACTTCCTTGTTCGCAGTAAAGGAAGTATTGCAATCGCGAAAATTTTCGGGTATCATATTTTAAGGCATCCATTTTGACCACTATCGAACGCAATTTAACTATGTTTTTGAGTGACATCGGTACGTAAGAACAGAATAAAGAACTCTTTTTACGAAAACGAATTGTATAATGGATTTAAAATGGATTCAGGAGAGATTTTTTGTGACTTCTGTACGTACGCATGTATGTATCTCGCATAACTCAAAAAAGAGTAACCTCAGAGCGTTGAAATTTTGTATATGGGATTTCTATAACATGTAGTTGTGGTTTTGGTTATAATAGGCCGCACCAAAAGTACATATATATATATATATATATATATATATATACCCGCTCTGATACTCGGCTCGGTGAACTCAGTTTTTTTTATATATATTCGTAAATTGTACATTTTTTGCTTTAAAAATTATTGAATTATGTTGTTCTTATGTTCCGATTAAGGTTTTCATGCTTCTAGTTAATCTGCATGCGATAGTTGTAGAATTATCAAAAATTTAAAATTTTCAAAAATTAAAAAAAAAAGTGCGGTTAAGCCTAATGGAAGTCATATTTGTTTACATTTGAAACTTAGCAGAATAGTGATTTAAGTCAGTTTCTGCCCCTTCAATGTCTTTTTGTCGAGGTTGACCAAAAGTAAGCTTTCAGTTTTGCTGAAGTTCACCGAAAAGTCTGCCTTCTAACCCGCTGGCCGAATTGCTTGTTTTTGTGTAGAAACTCTAATTTTAATTGTAGGAATTTTTTTAAATTGTTTTAACTATATGTGATGTTTTATGTTTTTCCACATTTTTGAATTTTTGATGCAAATATTTTTAGTTTTTATGTATTTTTGCCTTGCTGAGAGAATTGAATTAATTGAATGAGAAATATATCTCCAATTAAATTCGAGGAAATAAGCTTAAACGAAATGCAGCAAAAAATGTGTATAATTTAATAGGCCGTACAAGGAAATCATGTGATGTCCACAACAGATTTTTTTTAAATAGCAACGATGTACTTTGCCATTAATTAACTGTCCGAACTGCTTTTTAACTAAAGCAAAATTATGTCATTGATGGCTTAAGCTCTAATGTAAAAATATATGTTACGTTTTCGGATAAATAAAACTGGAAAAATATAAATTCTAATAATCCTAGTTTATTCTTTGCTACATCTATTAATTTCTAGTAACTGGAATTTTTTTCTATAAACTGTTGCATTCATGCATTTATGCTAGTTGTGCCCCAAGTGAACTATTGACTAAAAACTATCCTCCAGTTTGTGGACACATAAAGTCTCTCAGACAAACGACGCCATTCGATTATTTTATAATCGTAAATGTTGTGTCTGCTTAGAGTTTAGAAAAAAAAAACATGTATGTCGAAACATTGTAGACCAGAATAGTGTTAAATGGTTATACAATTAAATTTTTTAGTAGTAAAAAGCACCCTGTAGATAGCCTTTAGTTCAGTTCTTTCTTCAAAGGTAATAGATAAAATGTCTGTTGATTGACTGATTTATCAGTCTGATATTTGGCTGAGATATTTATTATATTTTCCATGTGTCTCTGTATCGGCTCATTATTTATTGCCTATTATATACTAGTTATTATAATAAAAAAAGAAAGAAAGAAAAATATGTATAAAAATTTTAATGAGTCCTGTTAATGTAATTTCACGGGTCGAGTTAGTAATTAGTAATAATAGAAATGAAGGAACTTTAGTTATTGCTTTCCTGTCTCTTGGCTTGTTAATAACAATCGTAAATTTAAAAGAAAAATTAAATATCTTACGCTTTATAGAATGGCAACAGTCTGGCATAGGGAAGACAAAAATATTTTATTTCGGGCAGTGGCAACACATTGCTTTTAAATCGTGGAATTTGTTCATCAGATTGTCATTAAATTCGCACAAAATTGAAAATAAATAAAAAACAAATTGGCAATTGAAAAATCTGGCTTCGAATGCACATGTTCGAATGGAGGGCTACGTGTGTTCAGATGGAGGCTCTAGATGCCGCAGCAGGAAAAAGATACAGATTCTTCACTGTTTAATAATAATTTGCTTTTTGGAAAAATATGCAACATAACCCCGATTTCTGGTGACTTCATTGTTTTAAAAGTTAAAAATTCTATATTAAATGAATATTTATGTAACAGAATAAGAAATGTTGGGACACATTCACTCTTGGTTAAAAAAGAAAATCTCTATGACTCGCTTATAATCTACAATGATGTTATTGCGAAAGGCCACCAAGCTCTGAATAGCACGATTTATTTTTATATGAAGAAAAGAAGAAATTTCAGTACGATTTTTACTATTATTCAACAAAAAATACCATAAGTGGAAAAGCAGAAACCATCCTTTCATTTTTTCATAACTCCTTTCATAATTATTTCGATTAAGGTCATTGTTCTTAAAAATCATTTCAGAGGAATTTTTTTAGCTAAATAGCAGAATATTTTATTGTACTTTTTCCACACCTTTTAACTCGAATACTTTTTTCTGTATTGAACTAATTATAAATAACAGACTCTTGGGTGTGGCATTAGAGGTTTTTGACCAACTCTTAACCCGAAATACTGGAAGAAAATTGGCAGTTTATAGTGCGACTATGTTAATCTTTCTGCTTTGCCTTGACCTTTCTTCATGGGCAACATGAAAAGAAAAACTGCCACTCAAAATTAAGCCTCAAACTAAGCGATGATTACGAAAATAATAAAGAAAAACTAGTTCACTGGGTCGAATCACCAAGACTGCAAATTACTGACACACACCGCATGAAAACACTCCAAATCCTTTTATAACTATCAAATACCGTATTACGTCTACTTTGATCTCTCCTTCTTGACGGAATATTCTAGACATGAATATAATCTTTGGTAATTGCGTTTGCTCCGGAGCTTTTAGTTATACTATAAGTACGAAGTAAAAAAAGAAAATAAAACTACAGGATTAAAAGAAACTCGTTTTAGAAAGCTAGTCAGCCTGTTCTGGTATCGTGCTTTTGTGCTGGGCATTAGCCTTAATACGGTACATCATTCTTCCATTATCAATGTTAAAGCCATTTTTAGGTCTTCGTTTGTGAGTGTGAATTTAATGTGAAGCTCAATGCTTAATGCTTTGCAGAGAAAGCGCTGTTCTCCACCATTTTTGTTTCAGATATTTGTGGCCAAAATAGCCATTAAAATAATAACAACTTTCTTTGTTTTCTATCTTGCTAACGCTTTTAAGCGAAGCGTTGTTTTCTATCACACTAACGCTTTCTATATGTTAGCGCTTTCAACACTATTTCAGTCTTAAAAATGTGAGAAACAGAAGGCTTAAAATTTGCCTAGTGAGTTTAAAATAGGATGTGAATGCCTACTGAAGATACATTGATTAGGTGATGTAACCTATTATATCTAATAAAAATGTTTGTACATAAATGAAGTTTTATATACAGCATGTTATATGCAATAAATTTTTTTGAAAATAGATGACACAGAAGTGATATTGGACAGGGTATTTTATTGACTACTTCGTACATGCGTGAAGATGTAATTGAACATAAAGACGTAGATTTTATAGATCATTTTTATTTAAGCTAAATTTCGTAGACGAACTTATTCAAAAATTACAGATACAGGTGTTTACACATATTAACAATTACAGAGGCTGTTCGCACATTTTTTAGACGATTTTGGTAAGCGGTAATAAAAAATCGTTTGCTGCAAAAGAAGTAATTGCAATTGTACTATGTTTTTAAAAGTCAAAATTATCGTCTGTGGCTTGAAAGTTTTGTTTTTATTCAAAATGGCGAATTAACAAAGCAGTGGTTCGAAGGCTACATTTACGCTCTTTCCGAAGAGAAATATGCATACTCCGTTATCCAAAAACGATGTGAGATTCATGGTTTTGTGATATCTAAAGCGTCGATAGGTAATATCATCAACAAAAAAGGGAAAAAACGTCAAACTGGAGCCTCAAGTGGGACAAAAATTCCAAACAAGTATCCGAGGAAAAAACGGACATCTTCGACTATTGCAAAGGTACGTTGTTTAATGTTAAAAGAAAATCCCCCTAGTCAAAGGACCGTTGCAAAATCATTAAAATGCTCGGTGTCCACTGTAAACAAAATGATAAACGTTGATTTAAATCTTAAGAAAGCGAAAAAACGCAATGTGCATCGTCTTCTTCCAAAGCATATCGCTCGACGCAGGACACGCTGCAAAATTCTATATGAGAAACACTTATCCAAAGAAAAATGGAAAACAATTGTCACAATAGATGAAGCATGGATGTATTTAAATGATTGTAACAAAAAAAGAGCCATTTATTATCATAAAAGGGGAGAAAAAAATTTAAGTACATGGTTCAAAGAATCGAAAGAAAGTTTTTCTAAGGGATTCATGATTGTTGCTGGTTTTTCTTATAATGGCAAGTTAAAAATAAAGAGAGTGCAAAAAAATGTCAAGATTAACTCCAAATACTATCAGGAACATATTTTATCGCCAATTTTTCTGAATGAAATACCATCGCTTTACCCACAGTGCCATCCATCTGTGAGACTCCATCAGGACAAAGCTAGCAGTCACACATCAAAATCCACTGTAAATTTCCTAAAAGAAATGGAACAAAAAACTGGTATCAAGGCCATACCCTTCACTGATATCCCTACTAAATCTCCCGATGTGTCACCTATGGATTTTTGTGCTTTCGGACTTTTAAAAACTGCATTATCCAAACGTTGTCCCAAAACCCTAACAGGACTCTGGAAAGCTGTTCGGGAGGAATGGGATAGAATACCTCTTCTGACACTTCAAAAGGCATTATTAACCTGGAAATTGCGGCGTCGAAAGATAGTTCAGAATAAGGGATGTCAAATAGAACATTTAAAACACGAGAATTTTATGTAATTTAGTTTTGTGAATACAATATACATCGTCTAAAAAATGTGCGAACAGGCTCTGTATAAGCAGCGATAGAAGTGAAGCAACAGACGACATCTGCAACACAGAAAAGTGCAGAAGAGGGATACACAGTTTCCAATATGATACAAGGTTAGTAGATGGTTCTGCTTTATTTATAACTGATATGTCGTGCATTTAACACAATTAAAAGGTTAAGT
Organism: Stegodyphus mimosarum; assembly: GCA_000611955.2. NCBI lineage: Eukaryota > Metazoa > Arthropoda > Arachnida > Araneae > Eresidae > Stegodyphus > Stegodyphus mimosarum. The sequence continues at coordinate 729,779 of KK119852.1, forward strand.
ACACTATCCTCTATTTAGCGCAGTTTATAAAAGAATTATAAGTTAGAATAACTATGAAATCTTTATTTAACAAGTTAGAGAGTTTGCTTAGCTCAAATAGAGTGCAAATCAAAGTTAAGTCTTCACAAACATTTAAACTGAAGTCTTGAAAAAAAGAACTTAAAAGAAATTCCTCTATAAGTTTTAAATATCTTCAGGCCACCTATTAGGCAGTAATTTCAGAGTATATTCCAAAAAAGGTCACCCATTTTTTATGATTTAGTTTTAAAATTTGTATTTTTAGATAATTTTTATAAATTATTAGAAAAATTTTTTAATTATAACCAAATAAAATGTTTACCATCAACTTAAAGAAGATGTATTTCTAAATATAGCTGCAAAAAGTTAGAGCTTTTTATCCAAAATTTTCGAACATACACGTGAATTTGTATGTTGAAGCGTTTTGAAATTTGGCATATTTGTTGAAAGAGATAATAGCACCTAATGAGGTTTACGCACTTCGCTAAAATTATTTGGAAGTAAGAACGATGTGACTTTTTTTCCGCTCCTGCACAATGGAAGGGATAGGAAAATAAGTTGCTATATATTAAGAAGTTCGCCAAGTGAGTTATTCTTGGCGCAAACTGAAAACAATTCGCTAAGTTAAATTATTGAATTTCTCCGTAAATTTCGTACCAAATATTACAAAATTTAATATTTAGGCATAATTTAAGTCGTAGATACGAAATATGGGAAAAAAATTGGTATGTTATTTCAGAAAAGGGAACCATTTTGCGTGAAAATACCTATGTTAGAACAATGCTATATATAAATCTAATATATATCCTAAGTCGCGCTTTCGGGACATGTAAAAGGCAATTTGAAATTCGTCAATCGGCCCAGTAGAACGAGAGATATAGAACTGTCCCAGTTTTTCTTTACGCAGTGTACATATAATACACATGTACAGATTTTAAACTAAATGTACACTTCGGAATAGAAAACTAGCCTCTGCTTTCACTAAAACATAATAAAAATTGCGACACAATTGGTATTTGAGGATTCCCGCAGATAAGCTGACATTCGTCCATGGTTTCACGTCGCGGAAGAAAAAGAGGGGAAAGAACATTGATAAACTGAACCCCTTTTAACACTGATCACCTGACTGCGTTCACGGAACACACATTCGCCGTACTCTAATAATATTATTATTGGCTGAAGTTTTATGTAAGCGGTCGCGGACACTCAACCAACAGGACATTTAACTGACATACATTAAGCCGACATTGGCATTTAGTCGACAAAACATTTAGCAACACGTTTAGCTGACAGCATGTTTAACAGACAATATCTTTAACTGTTTAAGCTTTTGTTTATACAAGTCTAAACAAAAACTTGCGACAATCTCTTACAAAAATTTGTCTATATTCATCCGACAAAAAGTCGTTTCCAAACTTCGCAATGAGAAGATTTACGGCCAAGTACCACATTTTTGTTTTTATTTAATGCTGTACGGAGTATAGACTTTAAAAGACAAAAAAGCAACCTTAGGTTAGTGCAGATTATGAAATGTATTTCGAGAACTATCAGACATTGGACTATTTCAGGAGGGAGAAAGAATATTTCAACAATGGGGGAGGATCGAAACAATTTTGTATGGAAAACATCGAATGGAGCAAAGCAAAAACGAACCTAGCGTCATCTGTCGAGAAAAATAATAATGAAACGTGAAAAAGCTGAGATGTTAGAATTTTGAAAACGTTAGGAAGAGCTATATTGGAAAACATTAACTAAAGAACAAAAATTTTTGTCAATGTAAAAGGGTTCAATTTCTTTTTTGAAGAAACTTTTTTGGTAGTTTCATGTAGATCCAAAGCCAAAATTATCATTATGTGTCCAATTGTTACATCTATCAAAAGTTTTTTTTTTTATTTTTCAGTTTCGAATACAAGATTCATGTTCTCTGAGGAAAAATTTCAACGCTCTTTCAGTTTGGCCGATGTATATTAAACCACACTGACATGATACGCTAAAATTCCACGAGAATTAAAAACAGGGATGGGATATTTAAGAACTGAATAAAGGATTTTATTGATAGGTAATGATGAAAAAATGACTTGAAAATTGAATTCATGAAGAATCCGAACAATTTTGTTATTCATAGAAAGATTAAAAAATTGTCGGATAAATACGGACAAATTTTGCTAAAACATTTGTACAGACCATTATGCATCTTACTTTGAAACAGTAGGCGTGAAAAATGTGCAGGATTGTAAGATTTTGTGTTAATTAACCAATTATTATGAGTCGAATCTTTGCTATGACTTCTTTCCGTAATCCTCACCAGAATGCAACTTTGTTGTCGTGTATTTAAGCCTAGAGTTTGAATGTTAAGAATTAGAGCTTCTGGCAGCCTCGTCCTCGCTATTACTTAATATCGCCAGCTTTGTCAAAGTTATTCCGGCTTAAGCAACTTGCTAGCCGATGTTTAAAATGCGCGCCACTATCTACCTTTGGACTGAAAATAAACTTGGAGGGGGGGGAGGATATTACAAATTAAAGCTCAATCCGAGTCATCGTAATATATATATATACTCGCAGAAGTCTCTCTCTATATATATAATGACTCGCAGAAGCTGCAATGGATTGAAGATGATTCTTTGGATTGTAATAAATTGGCTTTACTGCGTATAGTCATAAAGATGGCACTCGAAGAGAAACGTAGCCATAAATTCCACGCATAATTTTATTTCTTGACAATTAATTCTTAGGATACATATTTTTTTTCATTGCACATCATCACTGTGGGTGCGCTATGGAATGCACGATTTTATACAGATTATGTTTTTTAGAACAATGGACGATAGCCAGCGGAGGCTAAGCGACACGTCTGCTAGGGAAGTAGCGTTTTAACAGCAAGAGAACTGAAGCAAAGGTTTGCACAGCCAAATAGAGGTTCTTTGGCACAGCTATCCAGTATAGCAGTATATTAAGAGAAGGTCAGGGTTTAAGTTGCTTAAGAGAAGGTTTCAGTTCTCGAAATTTTGAATTCAAATTCCGAATTAGTTACGTCAAAGTTTCGATTTCGGTTTTGCATTAGTTACATCGTCATTTATTAAGTCATATGTATAGACTGATCTAGAAATGAGGCATTCGAGAGAATTTTGATGCACTGCAGATGCCGGAAGGGGGCATATAAAAATCTAAAGAAGAAAATTAAAGAGCTATTTCGAATTAAGTTAGTAATTTATTAGAGATTTATTTTCTTATTTTAAATTTTACATCTTAGATATATATGTGACGCATCGAATGGTTCTTTTTTTCGAATCATAGACGGGTATGCTGTTGTTATTTCTTCTGACACAAATTATAACTTAAATTTGTTCTTTTTTCCAAGAATATTAGCAAATTCGTGATTCAAGGTGAAGCTTGGCAATATACAAATATTATTAGCAACTATAAGGTCTATTCAAGTGAGAGTGAAATCCTAATGCCTTGAGCCTAGGTGTTCGGATCGCTGAAAATTGGGAGCTCAACCTGCGTTTGATTCATCAATGGGCTGGCTGCAAGCTATATTTTCGCAGTTGTCCTTACGTTTAGCTAGAGTACTAGTCATTTTCTTTTGGAAATGTCTTCCATGAAGTCATCCCTTCCCTTAGGCAGATAGTGCTTATGTGCTGTTCCATATACAAATAACCTAACCTAACCATAATGTTTTAGTAAAACTACCAATAAACTGATTCTAAAGGTAGCCAAAAAAAAAAAAAAAGGCCTAACGCAGCCTGTTCTGGTCTGTTACTTTAAAATAGGAGTTTCATGGCCGTTGCCAGGTACGCCTTCCCCATTTGCTATCGTAATTCGTGCCATTATCGTCGCACAGAATTTACTTTCTCCAATTCATTTAAAGTTGTATAAGCCAGCCTTTATTCGTTCTCTTTTCATAAAACGAAACACGCTAAACGGAAAAGAATGAGGGGATATTAAGCGACTAGTGTCCCATGGTACGAGTCAAATCGGGAGGCAGGAAATAACCTAGAAATTCCTATTTTAAAGCAACAGACTGCAGCAAATGCACCCTAGCCGCGGTTATTAATGGACCTGTCCAAATTTAAGGTTAGGTTATTTGAACATAGCAAAGCACAAAGCTATCTCTCTAAGGGAAGAGACGCCTTCGTGGCGACGATTGAATTTGCATATATTCGCTGAATTTTACATCTCAAATTTATATTTACAAATTTAAAGTTCATCTGTACAAGAATTCCACCAAGTTTTTGAAACTGAAGATGTATGACCTGGTAGCATATTATTGCTGACAAAAATTAGTGAATATCCATGATGTTATTTGTTATTTTTTTTTATTAAAAAACTGAAATTCCATGTTATTATTTTTGCTAGGCTGATTCTGCGTCTTTTATAGAACACTATTTGTTTCCACTTTACTTGCAGGAAAAATTCTTGCAGGATTAGGAAGGATCCAAGGAAAAAAAAAAAGAAAAGTGCACAAATATGTTCTGAAGAATAAAGTCTTTTCTTTTTAAATAAACTCAAAGGTCTTTATGTAGCATTAATTCAGGTAAAAACAATATCAAATCGAGTCCCCACTTTCATTTGTATTGCTATTTTGAGTCAGATATATAATATTATGTTTTATGTTTTTGAATTACTGTAGATTAATTCTTAAACTATCAGATATATCCTAATAATGTAGAATAAAACTGCTCTAAATGTTGAAAAAGAATCAGAAGGTCTACCACCGGCAGAGCGGTAAAAGTCTGTAAACACTGATAGTTCGGCACGGGATTCGATCAGCGAACGGGCTGGCTTTGTGGACGTTTCCGCGTTTTTCTCAATGTATAACATGGATACGAGTTAGTTTCCCTTAAAGGTCCTTCATAGGGCATTCTTCCCTCGGCTGATACCACTGTGTGTTTCCGTAATCGAATTAAAAAAAAAATAGTAATCAAAAATCAGAAATCAGATGGAATATTTCTTTCGGGATCCTCCCCCTTTTCCTCTAAAGTCTGTTTCATAAAATTTCTTCATACATTTACAACTACTTTAATTTAGAAATATCAAATGAAACACAAGAATGAAAATCGAAAACACATTATGTTATGATCGATCAAGTTTAGCATAATTAGGATAACTACTGTAAAAACTGAGGTTATTAGATCATAAAATGGTATTATAGCTGTGCAAAAGGTAAACTAAATTTTGTACAATAATAGTATATAAACTTGTAGCGTAGTGATGATGGCAAGAGTAAAATTAAACGTTAAATAAAAGTTCTAATCAAGATGCAGTTCATTCTAAACACACTACTAACTCTATTACGCATTAGAAAAAAAATTTCCTGCAACTTTTGATGAATTTAAGAATGTATCTTTGGGGTGAAAGAGAATTTTCGGACTAAATTGTTTCTTTTAAAAAAATTGCAACCTTAAAACTTCGTGTTCACTATTAAAAGTTCATATAATAATTATTATTATTATTAATAAAAATTTGTTTAATTAATTTAAAAATTTGAATATTAAAAAAATATTGCAATCCGATTCGCTGTATCAAGACTTCAGTTAAGCATCTGAAATACATTGCGAGTTCCGATAGTTCTGTTAGCTTAATTCCCCAAAATTAAAGACATAGAATATAAAAGTTTTATTTAAAATGAGCTATTCAAAACGGCAAAGCCGAATGTTAGAAAACAGCATTTGCCGAATGTTAGAAAACAGCATTAACATTAGGTGGAGATTTGCGCTCACATAATAATAAATAATAATAAAATTAATTATGATGTAGCTGATTTATTCATTTGGATTCCTTGCATTCGAGGCTTACAATAAACCCCTTATTCAAGTGGCAAGATGTTTTGTTCGGTCAGGATATTATAGCTGAGAAGTGAAAAAATAAAACACCTCTTCGAAGTATTTAGAAAATCTAAAAAATGACTTTCTGGTTTCGGTTCTGGCCAGTCGTTTTTATAAATCATATTTTATAAATCTGGAAGAAAACATCAAATTATAAGTGTTCTATTTGTCATTATTACTGACGAATTTAATTCCAAAGCTGTAAATATAGTAG
>KK119852.1:754270-769934 GCA_000611955.2 Stegodyphus mimosarum
AATAAACAGGACATTTTGGTGTTGGCGGCAATTTTCAAAATCGTGCCAAGGCAGTAGCGTATACTAGGATTTTACAGCAAAATCTTTTAAATACTTTTTTCTTTTTAATAAATGCCTTATTTGTCATTTTACAGTAAAATAAAAAAATAGTAATCAGTTATCTAGGCTAACTATTTAATATAACTATATTCGCCAAAATATCATTGACTATGTAATTCAGTTTTTTTAATTATTTTAATGTTATTCATATCATTTAATGTTGCTTCTTCCCCTTAAATTTATCTATTATTAGTAAATAATACTTTCAAATTTCAGGAAATTTTCTCTGGCATAATCCTGAAACTAATTTTAGCAGTATCATGACATAACATCACGAAATTCAATGCACATATTTTTTGTTTATGTATTCAGCTAAAAAAATATAAAATACTTGAATGTATTTAAAAATATCATTAAATAGATTTCTTTCTTTCGTTTAGCTGCAAAATGTTAGCACACACAAAAAAAAAAAAGACATTTTTTATCCACATTGGGCAGATTCTGATTTCAGTTCTTCAGTGGAGAAAACGACTCCTATTATAGTTATAACAGTAATCTTTGATGATAATATATAAGTCATATATAACTGGAAAATTTGTGTGTTTTCAAGTGGTACCATAATTAATTTACCTCTTAGCACAACCAAAGTGCATTACGCGAATAGACTAGAATTTTCTTAAAACACACCTGGAAAACCTGAAAAAGTCAGGGAATTTCATTCTCCTGTTTGAGTGGCAACCCTGACGATTCTGGTGAATATAGAATTGAACCCGACGACGAAGACTTTGAAGATGATTCCGTTCGTAAGGGATTTGACCAGCATGAGTTGAATGACTTGACACAAGATTTGGGGCTATTCAAAAAAAGCTTCACAGCTGTTTAGCATCAAAACTGCGCGAGAAAACCTTGCTTGAAATAGGAGCTAAGGATTCTACTTTGGATCAACAGAAAGCGCGTTTCTGCAATGCATTTGAAGTGATGGTGGATTTGTATATTTCCATAACGTACATAGTTAAATACACTGGTTATCATAAATTGAGGAAAAATCCCAAAAATAGCGATAACTCCTTCAAAAATAATCCAAAACGTGTAAAATATGAACATGTTGCCAAGTAAGAGTAGCTAAGTAAGACTGCAATATCTGCGAGGAGCATAAAAGTCCATGTTTGAGAGCAAGCCCACATATTTAACTGTGATAGTGACGTCAGAAATTTGAGATAGCCAATTCGTAACAATGACCTCCAGTGTCAACGTCAACTGTGCGTAGAAGGCTTCACGAAGCCACTATAGTGGTATAGTGGCTGACTATTGTTGGAGCATCAAGCGGGAAAGCCTACAGATTAAACACTCTAAAAAGATCCATAAGCGAAAATGTTTACATTAATATGTATGTTTACCTTTGGTAAAAATACTTCACTATTTGTATGAAGGAAATTTAGCTTGCAGTAGCTATATATAGCCTTTGTATGAATAAAGTTGTTCTTTAGGAACAGTATATTTGGTAAGTTTTATTTTTCTTTATATGTATATTTTGTATGACTTTTGAGACAAACGGATGTTATCTTGAAATTTAAAAAGTTGAAGTGATAGACAAAAACTGAGGTTATTTTTGGATTCAAAGGCCAAACGTTAGGTCAAAAATTAGTGACAGATCTAAGACAACGAAGTGTGCCCCAGTGTTATCTGCGGGATTTCTTTAAATTATTGCCAAGGGAATAATGTTTATATTTATTTACTGCGATCACGACTTCATGATTTTAAACTATCAGCTGTAATAAAATAATTTTGAAGAAGTGTTTTAATCAGAGCTTTTGAATGAAGAAACTTAGTAGAGGGCACGTCTAGGTAGATTACAGTTGACGTGCTAACATCAGACCACCCGACAAATACCAAGTAACTAATGAAGAATCTTTAGATAAAAAAGGAAGCCTCAACATTTCTACTCTTAAGAGCACACAATGCGAAGATGCATTCAGTCAGATTATTAGTTTAAGTGCTGACTTCCCTTATAGCACCAAACTAATATCAATTTTTTAAGCCTTATCCGGAAGAAGAAATTATCCGAAGCCGCTGTCCAGCTTCAACAACGTACGGTGATCAGACGACAAAATTATGCACATTTGAAGAACTGTACGAAAACAGATTTCCAAATTAACATTACAAAAGCGTGTGTGAAGAATAACTGTAACCTATTGTATCTGAAAACTAATGTATTCCATAAAAGGATCTTTTACATCCTTTCCTTACTGTATTCATTTTAAAGTCCTTTCTAAGTCACAACATAGACTTTTAAGAAGACCTAGTTACAGTGTATGATAGCAAACAAGACTAAATCCCACATGATTTGAAAAAAGAAATTATTCAGAATTATCTGGTTGTAACGAAAGTTTGCAGCCAAAAAAACGTTCTTAATAAAGTTACAAAAAAAAAATGAAAGCAGTACGGGTAGTAATCACCACCCAAATCTATGATTTTCTGCCAATGTTTTGGTAGTTTTTCAAAGCCTTCGACTCAGAAATTTGGTGGCCGCGAGTCCAAAAACATATCAACTCATTTCGGACGTCCTGAGCAAGGTGGAAGATAGTACAGAAAGATGTAGCTGCAAGTGTGAAAAAAGGCAGAAATCCGAAGGAGCGATGTTGGGGCTATATGGTGGGTGTGGCCAGAGTGCGAGGCAGTACAGAGTCTAGCCGGTGAATGCAGACACACTTGCATTATCTTGATGGAACATTACCTTTTAGCGCCGGAGTTCAGTTCGGCATTTTCCCTTGATAGCAGCGTCACTACGGACTAGTACGCTGTACACCTCAATGTCGAGGATTTTATCTCTTTCCAGATACGTTTTATGAATAATACCACGGCAATCCTACCAGAGAGAAAGCCTGACCTTTTTGTTAATCAAACTGCGCTTTGCGACGTTGCCGACGGACTCACTTGGTGCAGACCAACTCCGTTTTCGGCCTGTTTTGTTGAAATAAATCTACTTTTCATTGCAAATGATGATTCAGTCCAGAATTTTGTCCTTGCGCTGATATTTGAGCAGATTAGTGCAGGCCCGAACACGTCTGTTCTCATCTGCTTGAGCCAGCTCATGCGGCACTCAGCGCTTGAACTTGTGCATCAAGTTTATGCGATGGATAGCACGACTAATGGATATAGCACTAACGTCTACCTCCTTAGCAAGCTCTTGGGTGGTTGCATACTGATCTTATTACCCAAGTTCTCGCAGGCGAGCCTCATCAACATCAGTAGGCCGGCTAGAGTACTCTGCTTCTTGAATGTCATAGTCCATGTTTTTGAACTTTTGGTACCAAACCTGCACAGTGTCATATGATACAACGTTAGTACCTAAAGCTGTACATATGATTTTGTGACATTCTGTAGCTGACGTTTTGCAACAGAACTGGAAGTAAAGGATGGTTCTAACCTGGTAGCGTGATAGTTCCATTTCAGACGTCTTGTATTTAACGGCAAAGATATTTTCTTTTTACAAATTTCACAACACAGTGTTCTAAAGCAAGTCTGCTTCTTTCAAATGCAAAAAAATCGTTTGACAAAATATGATTAAACACACCAACGAAGACGATATTTACGGTGGCGGGGAAACTTTCGTTAAAACTCGATATTATCAATTTGCCTTTCGGCGAAACGTACGATATTTAACTGTCAAATTTAATCTGTTTGTTAAAAGGTACTTTCTCCTTCATTTCTGCATGCCTTCGTGTTCTCGACGCGTATTCTAAAAGTCAAGGGTTCGAATTCCGGCGAGGACACTAAATATTTTTCCCGTCTCCAGCTTCAAAAAAATCTAATGTCTTCTACACCATTGTTTCCCTACGTGGGGCCCACGCCCCGTAGGTGGGCAATTCGATTGTTAAGGGGGGCAATTCGTAATTGGGTACAAGACAAGAAGACAAGGGATGTTCAAATTTTCTTCAAGAAGTCTAAATTTTTCAAAATTTAATTTTTTATTCCCCAAAATAAAGAATAATGTAAGTGATGTATACGTAAAAAAAGTTCTTAAACTGCGGTGCAATTTAAATATTTTATAAAGAATTTTCTCTGTAGACATGGACATTTAAATGCTTGGAAATTTCCTCCTAAAACCTATCATTCAAGTTTCTTTCGTGAAAATTTCAATTCTTGAATATTAAAAATTATGTATATGCTAGGGGAATCATAAGAATTTTAGAGAGGATTAGGTGGAGCATAGCACAAAAAAAGAAGGTTAGAAAACACTGCTCTACACTTTGTTATTGATTAACAAATTATGCGAATTTAAAGCAATAAATGCTGTTCTTAAGAATATTTTCTCCCTTTTTTAATCTGATTGATTTAAACAGAAATGCATTTAAATCATGTGATGTCTAATTAGAAATATAAAATACGTTTATGAAATTACATTCGTTGCATTCATTAACACCATTACATGCATTTTTTTTACAATTACTATTTTAGACTGCTAATAACCGAGAAAAGTTATAGAGATAAGCAGCAAATGCTTTTAGAGCCCGCTGCATTTTTCTGAAAAGCAGGCCTTATCGCTAGCATGGTAAAATTGTCCCTTCTCGTACATGTGACTTAAGAATAGTTACGAAATGAAGATATTGTTAATTTTCTTCAACGCCTGTTTTTACTTGGCTCAGAATACACATATATAATGAAAAATCTGATGTGGTTATCACACAACTTAATTGTATGGCCTATTTTTTTTTCTTTAATTATACATATTTTTTTCTGTACTTCATTTAAATTTATTTCCTGGAATTATTCTAACTTAATTAACGGATTGCTCAAGGTAAGATGAAAATGATTTCAAGAATTGCAAATTTTGAAATTAAGTATCCCAATCAATTTTTGCTTTACAGGCGTCAAACTTCTAGTATTTTTATTTTTTCATAACGAGTACAAAACATTCCCAAATATAAGAATTGGAAGACCGCATTAAAAGTTAGATTTACTTATATGTCCAAAATTAATTTTTTTTTAACTTGACAGTTGCCAAAACATGAATCTTAGTCACATTTGAAACACTTCTGCAACTACACGACCAACGATTGCGAAAGTAAAAGCCAAGTAAGGACGTTTCAGCCGGGTAAGAGGGGTGTGTGTGTGTATATATATATTACAGTATTATACATTAAAAAAAAATGATGTCTTTGTGAATTAGGTTCTAAATTTCTTACCTTTTCTGTGTGTGTGTGTCTCTCTCTATATATGTACTTTTGGTACTGTCGTCGATTGCAATAAAAAAGGAACGTGCAAAACTAAGCGATCGTTTTCGAAACATGCGAAATGAATACGTACGTACGTACAGCCGTGACGGAAAAAAAATAGTCAGAACAGATTTGGGAACGTTCAAAATGGACATTTCCATTGAAATCTGTAACCCGAAATATTTCGTGATTACTATATTTTTTTTTACAACGAAGTAATTTTTTACAAGGGAGTAAGAAACGGTTAGTCACATTTCATTGCCTTCAAACTGACAAATTAACTTCATGCATAAAATCAGGGAACAGAAAGGACATGACAGTTAACTAACGGTTTTTCTAGAAAGTTTTTAAGCGTAGATAAATCATAGGTAAAAAGATGGGTCCTATTTGACATAACGTGCAAACATTTTAACATATCTAGATCACTTGCCACTCAGTTTCCATCACTTTTTACTGTCAAGTCGTTGAAATAAAATGATGCTAAAAAAAGACTAAAAAAAAAAATTACTGAAGCGAAATTGACAAGTTAGAGTGCAAAACCAGGTTAGTGTTAAAAGAGTGAGAATCACTTCCTTCAGTGGGATAAATATACTAGTTTCGTGAGAACTGTTAGCCATTTCAATCAGAAGAAATCTATAAAAATATTTTGAAAAATACTTAAAATCCATAAAATATTCTTGGAAAATATTTAAAACACAAAAAAAAGGAAAACTAAGCTTGATGAAAAAGCACATGTTTAAATTTCGTGAAGAAAAGTGAGAAAATAGAGGTTTAAACTTATTTTGAACTTCGCCCATGTGCACTAGAATTTAATCTGCACCACTTTATTTATCTGCCAATATTTTAGATTTCCATTTATATTTTTAGCATTTCTATTTTTTTAAAAATTATTATGGTTTTAATGTGCAAGTCAGATTTCCTTTAATAAAAAGTAAGGATGCATAATAAATCTTATACGAAGCCTCTAGAAAAAAATTGAAATGGATAGCATTTTGAACAAGAACTACTATAGTATAACATTATGGATCTTAACGCGCACTTTGATTGCATTTTTTACAGCAATTAAAATGCATCTTGCGCAACATTGGGCCCACAAATCAAAATCTATCTTGCGCAACACTGGGAGTCGCAGCGATAATAGACTGTTTCACTACAGCGAAGATAACAAAATTTCGCTATCTTTACGGGACTGAAAGGTCTAATAGGCACGACATATAAAATTCAGCAGTAAAATCATAAAATTTTTTAAAGAAACATATGCAATCAATTTTTTAGTCCAAAGGAGCGTTAGCTCAGAAGGGCTATTAACTTCGTTTTGGCATTTTGCGTCGATTCAAACGGCGAATCATTTTTGAAATTGTTGCCACCAAATATTATCGTTCTGTATTATACTTAAAGAAATTAAATAATGAAGAATCTGCATAAATATATATATACGTGTTTCTCGCATTGTGATAAAATGACGGTACCTAGAGCCATCAGATTTTGAATAACGTAATTCCCTTGTAAATATGGACATCTGAAAGCCCAAATTTGAAATTTGGAATTTGTTTTGTTATCGATTTCATATTTTGTAAAACTTGAACGAATTTTTGATGAACAAACTCGACGATTTCCAAGCGAGCAATGGCAACACTGTACGAAATTAAATTGAAAATCAAATAGCCCAATTTTTTTAAGAATTAATGTTAAAGAAGTTCAAAATATAGAACAAAAAACCATATTTAAAACATTTTTAGTCCAAAGGGGCGATTTGCCCAGAAGGACTAGTAATTTCGTTTTGGCATTGTCTACTTCCATGCCTCAAATTAACTTCACCTTTTCGTTGCCCTGCGTTGGCAACGCGCCTTTGGGATTTCTCTGCGACACAAACGGTCGCTGGAACATTTTGCTTTACATATATCATTATTACCCTATAATTCCTTCTATATCTGTTTTTTCTCTGATGTTTTTATGTATGATTTTCGTTAAATGAATAACAGCGCTTCAATATGAACAAAATAGTAGCGAAGTTTATTAAGGTTATTTAGAAACGAAAATACACGTTCGATATCGGCGCCATTCGAAAATCGGATCGCAAACAGGCATTTTGCGTTGTTTCACTTTTCAAATTGTTGCCAGCAAATATTATCGGCCTGTATTATAATTAAAGAAATTAGATAATGAAGATTCTGCATAAATGTAGGTATGTTTCTCGCATTCTGATAAAACAACGGTACCTAGAGCCATCCAATTTTGAATATTGAACATTTCCATCCGAATATGGGCATCTGGAAGCCCAAATTTGGAATTTGTTTTATTATCGATTTCATATTTTGTAAAACTTTAACGAATTTTTGATTAACAAACTAAAGGATTTCAAAGCCAGCAGTGGCAACTTTGTACAGAAAAAATACCTCCAGGGCGAGAGATTGTGTGTCGGAAATTCTAATGATATGCTAATTTTAAAATTATTTTGCGATATTGCTGTTAGATTGAATTTTATGTTTTAAGTGCGAAGAACATGATATTTAATAAATAAAGGTAACACACAAAACGTAAAAACACGCCCCTTTGGGCGTAATATAAAATCTGAAAACCTTTAATATTTTTTTTTAATCTCTCCCTCCCCAGTCTTTTTTCATTTCGTACGAACGTCCAGTTTTCCATTATACGTAGCGTATTCGGAAACTAAGTACCGTTTCATTCTAGCGCCGCCGCAGCGCTGTGGTAGGCGTCTCGCGCATGCGCACTAGTCTTTCTTGTTCACTGACTTTCAACTGTCGCCATTTTGGTTGCTCTATGTTGTGTTTTCAGTTTGCTGTGCACATTCAAAATGTTTAAGACAATTAGTTCTCCCGCTGACTGTGAGATTCGTACCGTGATTAAATTTTTGAACGCGAGGAATGTTAAAACGGCCGAAATTTATCGTCAAGTGACAGAAGTTAGCGGTGAATACGCGATAAGTGATGGAATGGTGAGAAAGTGGGTAAGAATGTTTAATGCAGGTCGAACAAATGTCCACGCCGAGGCTAGGAGTGGTCGGCCTTCTGTTTTCACCGATGATTTGGTAAGGAAATTTGACGAAGCAATTCATGAGAACAGACGCTTCACAATGAGAACTCTTTTAGAGGCATTTCCACAAATTTCACGTACTGTTTTTTTCAAAATTGTGTTTGACCGCTTGAATTATCGCAAACTCCCGATGGGTTCCAAAAATGTTCACTGACGTTCACAAATCAAAGCGACTTGGTAGTGCCCTGACATTTCTCACGCAGTACAGTGATGAGGGAGAAAACTTTTTAAACCAAATTGTGACAGGTGATGAAACTTGGGTGTGTCATTTCACACCAGAATCGAAACAAAAATCGATGGAGTGGAGACACACTCATTGTCCGAAAAAACAAAAGTTCAAAGTGACAATGTCATCACAAAAAATCATGTGCACTGTCTTCTGGGATAGGAAAGGCGTTTGGCTTACTGAATTTCTTCCCAGAGGTGAAACCATTAATGCTGCACGATATTGTGAGACTTTAACAAAACTAAGGCGTGCCATTCAAAACAAACGAAGAGGAATGCTCAGTAAAGGAATTGTGTTTCTCCATGACAATGCTCGGCCCCATACTGCTGATATCACTCAATCGTTAATTCGACAGTTTCATTGGGAGCAGTTCGATCACACGCCGTACAGCCCGGACTTGGCGCCATCCGACTATCACTTGTTCCTGCACATGAAGCGCGAGCTTGGTGGCAAGTGTTTTGGATCTGACGATGACACGAAAAATGCTGTGGAGTCGTGGTTATCGAAACTGGCGGGAAGTTTCTTTGACGATGGTATACAAAAACTGGTCACCCGCTATGACAAGTGTTTGATCATTGGCAGAAACTATGTTGAAAAATAGTTTAAGACATGTATTTTCATGTAAAAATAAAATTGGATTCGAAAAATTTGTTTTACTATTTTTTTTTTTTTCAAAACGGTACTTAGTTTCCGAATATGCCTCGTATTATCGACACCTATAAATTGGGCGACCTCAAATTGGGCAAAAAATGACAAATTTTATGATTCGACCTAAAATTAGTTCACAGTTCATAATAAAAGCTAATATCGAACTATAAATGCATACAAAACTCTGCTAGTAATGGTATAGATTAGTATATATTTATTTTGAAGATCTCTCGAAGTCATTAGAAGAGGGGTAGCCGTCTTTAAGATTATTCCTTATAAATATTAAATACCTTGAAACACAATAAATAACCTTGTGAAATATATAAAAATCATATATACAAACGAACATACTTAGGACAAACACTAAATTTTGAACGCACAAAAGTTAAAAAATTTCTGAACATTATCTTAAATCACGAATCTTAGGTCAGAAAAGAAGAAATCTTCCATCATTGATCAAAATCCAGAGTCTTCCACCTTCTCTAAAATTGTTCATTATTGAAACATTTGCTCCAAAATATGCTCTAATTATTCTGCAATTTTCTTTTAGCAATGTTGTTTATTTTCTTTAAATAAGTATAATTTTAACCTCGCTCTAAAAAGTGCATTATAATATGTTATGCTGAGATGAGTACTTATAGAATTCTTCTTACGAGACTTTCAAAGGCAAACCGCTAATGGATGCTCCTCCCCAGGTTAGGAGCAGTTAAAATGAAGAATACGGAATTTATCGTCAAGTTAATTTTTGAATGTAACACCAGCTTTGTCAGAATAACAGTGACACTGCACGTCCGCTTTGAAATAACCATTTGCAAAGTGCTTCGGAGAAATTATGTCTAACAAATGGCTTGTCAATAAAAATGCGTGCTTAATTCTTTCACATGTTTTGACAGACGCTTATTTGAGTACACCCAGTGCAAATAACGAATTTGTTACACCTAGAGGCTCTATGAAGGTCTCTTGGAGATTGTTGGTTGTTGACGTGCAGTTTTTGCATTTATCAAGATAATTTTTTTTTTCGAAGTGGAGATCTTATTCGCAGAATCTTATTCAATTCTCATTCTAGAAAATATTGACAGGTTTCTGCATATTCATGTAGCCAACTCGTAATATTATTTGCATTAATTAAAAAAAAAGAAAATTATTTGTAGTTTTATAAAGTATTTCTTCCGCCTTGTTGGCACGCCTTCGTGGTGTAGTAGTCAAAAATCCTAATGTCTCTACAGTTTAAAGACTTTTTTTTACATTACCAGATTATGATTCTAAAGTAATAAAACTTCATTAGAATATTTTTAGACTTTGAAAACTTATAAATTACTTGCGTGAAAATTCTTTCGGCATACCAGTGTAACAAAATTGTAAATAAAGACACTAGTAATTCATAAAAGAATATCATTAAATGGCCTTTAAGGGGAAAAAATCAACCTTGAATTATCCTAATTTAGTTAGTAACCTACTCATCAAATCAAATTTAAAACTGGCGTCAAATATCGCCAATTTTTAAATTAATTCAATTTTTGTCGTATAGGAATCAGAAATTTTGTGTTTTATTTATTACTAGCGGAAGTACCCGATGCCAGTCAAGTTAGATTGAGAATAATGCATCTCACAACAGAGAGAACAATACCGCTGTAATCTTTCTCTAATAGCGATGCAAAAAATACGATTCATCATGGTCATACATTTTTTAGTCTGATGCGATATGGAATCCACATACAAAATTTCGATAGAAAAATAACCTAATTCTCTCTCATTATATCAGCAACAATGGCACGCAGTTTTTAATGATTTTCGTCTTTCTAATCAAATGGTCGCAAAAGCTCAAGTTCCGTCCAATATTTCCCCTATATTCAATTTTAGTCGATTAAATATGGCAAAAAATTTATCATAAATCAATAATGCGAACAAACACACAAACAGATATTCTTCTTTTTATATATATAGATTCTGTAAAACTGAGAAATTTTTTTATTAACAAACTTTACGATTTGAAATACGAGCAGTAGCAACACTTTTCGAGATAAACATTTTTATATCCAACGCGCCAGACTGCTGCCACTCGGATAAATGAATGCGAAAATTAGCGCTTTCAGAGTTTTTAATTAATATTTCGGCTGATTAAAGTCGTACGAAGATGGGAATAGTCGAAATGGCTTCCCACGAATTTTTGAACCGCGAATAATGTATTTAATGTTTGGCAATGCTATTTTTATTTTATCGTAAGACTTAGAGAAAATTTTTATTAACAAATTCTAGGATTTGAAAGCGAGCAGTGGCAACAGTTTTCGAAATAAAGCAGATTTTCATGAATTAATAATTAGAAATTTTTAATTAATATCTCTGAGTTTAACTACTTTTTTTTGGAAAAGGTGGACGTCGACTTTTTCCAGGACCCAGAAAAGAACTGGTAACGATAGCTATAGTAGCGGCTGAGTTATTAGACGATAAACAAACAGACTTTCTGCTTTATATATACCGGGTGGCCATAATTAAACTGACAGTGCTCACAGTGTTCTGTAACGCGATCTATTTGCGAGAATGACGTCACATTTTGTAGGAAGATTAAACAAGACGGGGGACGAAGGATTCCGCGAAAAAACAAATTAGTTCCAAAAGTCACCGCTAGGGGAATATTTGGCGCTGTGTAATAGAAAATAGAGTGTTAACAAATGCAAATCAATACGGAAATTACCTTTTATTTTGCATTCAAATGAGGCTCAATGTGGCTGCCGTGGACCACATATTGCATTCTGTGCCCAGTATGCACAACAGCAGAAAGTAACATGTCTGCAGGAATCTCCCGTACAGTCCGTGATATGTTATCCTTCAACGTAGCCAGGTTCTGGACCACTCCTTGATAGACCTTGGACTTAAGGTAACCCCATAGCCAGAAGTCGCATGGGGTTAGATCAGGCGACCGAGGTGGCCATGTAGTAGAACGCACAAAAAAATGCGTAAAGGTAATGGTCCTGTGTCAGTTAATGGGCTAAAAGCAATGGTTGCGACGTTTGAGAAAACAGGTTCTCTGAAGGTTCAGTCAGGCAGAGGACGAAAACCAGGATACAATCGAAACAATTGCCACGGCGATTGTCGACAGAGGACCAGACAATATTGCTGCCACCTCTAGCGCTCGTGGAGTAGCTCGGAATATGGATATGCCTTACAGTACTGTATGGAAAATCTTACGAAAGATTATCAACTTCTATCCGTACAAGATCAGCCGTGTACAAGAGTTACTGTACCCCGACCACGATAAGCGATTGACTTTTGCTCTCACCGTTCTTGCTAGAATGGAGGTGGATGTTGCTTGGCCGTGGAAAATCTTATGGAGAGATGAGGCCCACTTTTACCTGAATGAAACTGTGAATACCCAGAACTGCTGAATTTGGGATGACAAATCACCACATGCAGTCACAGCAATTCTCTTACATTCACCAAAGGTAACTGTTTGGTGTGGGTTCACAGCGGAATTTATCGTAGGTTCATTCTTCTATGAGAACATTACCCCGACAGGACGGGAAACCTGTTCTGTTACCGGAGAGAAATATCGCCACATGTTGAACAGCTTTGTCATTCTGGCACTTCAGCAAAGACAATGCCTTGGGGAAATGATTTTCATGCAAGATGGAGCCCCTCCACACGTTACTGTACGGGTGCAACAGATGCTACGACAGAAATTTACAACAGAAAGAGTCATTAGCCGCTACTTTCCAAACGCATGGCCACCTCGGTCGCCTGATCTTACCCCATGCGACTTCTGGCTATGAGGTTACCTTAAGTCCAAGGTCTATCAAGGAGTGGTCCAGGACCTGGCTACATTGAAGGATAACTTATCACGGACTGTACGGGAGATTCCTGCAGACATGTTACTTTCTGCTGTTGTGCATACTGGGCACAGAATGCAATATGTGGTCCACGGCAGCCACATTGAGCCTCATTTGAATGCAAAATAAAAGGTAATTTCCGTATTGATTTGCATTTGTTAACACTCTATTTTCTATTACACAGCGCCAAATATTCCCCTAGCGGTGACTTTTGGAACTAATTTGTTTTTTCGCGGAATCCTTCGTCCCCCGTCTTGTTTAATCTTCCTACAAAATGTGACGTCATTCTCGCAAATAGATCGCTCTACAGAACACTGTGAGCACTGTCAGTTTAATTATGGCTACCCGGTATATAGATAACGACTAAAAATTTCCTTAAATATAAATACAAAAACCAGAGAAACGCATTAAAATGTTAGATTATGTAATCTTTACAAAAATTATGTCTTTCAATTTGGAAACGCCAAAATACGAATATTTCCGTTATTGACACATTTTTGTAACTGCATGCGACAAAAGGCTGCGAAAATAAAAGCCGGGTAAAAACTTTCGTGGACGCGATGTATACAAAAATGTTAGAAAAAATATTTTAGGCCGTATATATACGGCCTGACCGATTGGAAGGTTAGTAATTACTTCTTAATTTTTAACGTTACAAAGTAGATGATAACATTTCGACCCCCCCCCCAAATTTTCAGATTTTATATTACGCCTAAAGGGACCTTTTTTTTTTAACGTTTCGTGTGTTACCTTTATTTATTAAATATCACATTCTTCGCACTTAAATCATAAAATTCAACAAGTTCAACTGCAATATCGCAAAATAATTTTAATTATTTATTTTCCTATCTTTAGAATTTCCAATACACAGTCTCGCGAGCTGAAGATTTCTTTCTTTCTTTCTTTTATTTATTTATTTATTTTTTTTCGTTAAGTGTTCCATTGCTCGCTTTGAAATCGTTGAGTTTCTTACCCAAAAATTCGTTAAAGTTTTACAAAATGTGAAATAGATAATAAAACAAATTCCAAATTTGGTCTTCCAGATGCCCATATTCGGGCGGAAACGCACGTTATTCAAAATTTGATGGCTGATCTAGGTACCGTTGTTTTATCACAATGCGAGAAACATACACAATTTTACGCAGATTCTTCATTATTTAATTTCCTTATATATAATACGGGGTTCTAATATTTGGTGGCAACAATTTGAAAAGTGAACCGACATTTATAGTAAACCAACGCAAAATGCATATTTATAGTGAACTGACGCAAAATGCCAAACGAAATTACTAGTCCTTCTGAGGAAACTGCCCCTTTAGACTAAAAAAAAGCAAAAATTGCATCTTGTTAAAATAGATAGCATAGATCCACGCACATCTAACAGTCATGTGGCTATAGTACCTACAAATAGAAAATTTCTTATGTCAGCGGTGTCAAACTAGCGGCTTGTGAGCCGTATCCGGCTACAGGAGCAGTTATATGCGGCCCCCAATACATTTCCTAAAAATGAATTAGCATTTTAAGTGCATTATTTATTATGACAAAAAACTGAAGAAAGGTTTAAGATTTTAATGATTTTGAGTTGACACTACCTTCATTACCATTAAAACGAACATGTCCTGAAAATCTACAAGTGGAGCAATTAATTTACAGTATGATATAAATCTTGTTCACATATATGAAGACACAGATTTGATTAACATTGCTGTGTGGGTACGGCTTCGTAATCGATTAATGCACACATGATAAAATTTATTTAATCAAAAGCAACACTTCTGGAACTTTCCACGAAAATAGTCGTACAACCCTTCACAGAAGCACAGGGTAGAATCAGTACTTGCACTTCAAACTACTAATAACGTTAAACACAACGCAATGCAAAGTGCATCTAAACAACGAAACTAACCCGAAGGTTTCTTAGTATTTCGAACTCAGCTGAACTAACAACTAACAACTGACAGCAGATGCTAACTCCGGTCTTATATATTTTTCACCCATGCCTAATGTTTCTCGAATTTACTGAAAGGCGTATGAGGCGTACAGTTGCATATGAAGTCAATTACAGTTATTCAATTACAATACCTATTACGATGATACAGGGATCGGACCAAAATGTCGTCAAATGTATTCAGCGATTTCTCGTCAAATTTGACAACAAAAAATAGTCGCTAAAACCGTTGCCAGCTTGGCGATATCTCGCCAAATTAGCGAGATAGCCATTTACTCAATGTTAAATAGACTTGCCTCTGTAATGTTATTTTTCCAGCAGATCATCGTCTCTGTAGACTTTCATGTTACATTATACAGAAAAATGCAACAATTTCACTAACAGTATCCTTATATATACTGCTCGACATTGAAAATGCAACACCAAGAAGGAGTGGTCAGAAATTTATGCAAATTTTAGAGTAGACGCACATCACTGAGTTATGCGAATGATGTGAAATGCGCAGCTCTCCGAAGTGAAGTAAGATATAAGGAAAGGAACGTGCAGAATGGGCAATATTCGTGTCGTTATTTCTGCCAGACGAATTATCGAAGAAAGTTGGTTTTTGTCCAGGAGGATACATGTAATAGGAGAGAATGCCAGGCCTCCGTCAATGAAGGCACTTCCAGCAGATAGACAATTTTACGAGGGGTATGGTGATCGGACTGAG
>KK119853.1:5077-23258 GCA_000611955.2 Stegodyphus mimosarum
ATATATACACATATATATATGTGTGTATTTGTGGTGTAGTGTGGAACTTCACGTGGTGCACCCTGGGTTACGCTAAGTCTGCTACAGCTTTGCCGCTTGCTGATGGCTCCTAGAGATCCTCCAAACTGTCCTTTTCAGGGTAAAGAACAGTGATTGTCCAATGGAATGCGGGTGGTTTTTCCCAAGAAAAGAAAACACAGCTTCTGACTGAATTAAATGATCGACAAATAGATGTATTTCTTATTTTTGAAGTGAATTTATCTAGGGACGATATGAAATACTACTCGTTTGATAACTACTATCTACACCTCTTGCCTAAATCAAGACGAATCGCTAGGGGAATCTTGGTTGGTATTAAAAAGAATTTGATGTCCAAACTCAATATTATCAGTGACATAGCCTCTCATATTGGTTCTGAGATCGGCAAAATCGACATTTGGAAACCAAAAACCCATTTCACTATTTATGCTTGTTACAGCCCACCGAACAATAATAAATTAACTTTCCATGGTCTTTCCTTCCTTAATAAAACTATCCTCTGTGGAGATTTGAATGCTCATAGTTCCCGCTGGAATTATAACGATTCTAACCATTCCGGGAGGATAATGGAGGACCTAATTAACTCAACTAGACTGGAACTAATCTATCAGAACACGGATATTCCTTCTTATATTCATTATAATGGAAATGCTACAAATTCTGATCTGATTTTAGCCACTGTTGATTTAGGTGGGAATGCAAGAACAGAAGTCATTTATGATCCTGGTTCTGGACATCGTATGATCATGACAAGTTTCGGATAACAATCCTCTTACCCTCTAGTAAATAAAGTGAGAAATAGATGAAATTTTCAGAATGCGAATTGGGAAAACTTTTGCTGGAAACTTCGACAAGGCATTCTCTTATTTTTCTGAATTGATTTTGACAATCGCAAAGAAGTGGGTGTCCTAACAAATATATCTGTTAGTGATCACCAATCCATCTCCTTTTCAATTGGTTTTTCAGAAGATTATTACATCAGAGATTAAGACCTCTTATGGTGGACATGCAAAATTTCTGAGACAACTTTGTCCAAATGTTTCTCGTATAATAGATTTATTTGACTCAAGTAACTCCAGAGAGGATCCGGAAATAAATTGACTTTTTTATCACTACCTTGGTGGATGCGGCTAAGACTTCATATAAAATTAAAAATTTACGAATTAAAACTACTACATATTGGTGGAACGAATTGTTAACAGTGAAAAGGAACAAAGTCCATGCATTGCGGAGGCGCATGCAGAATGCAAGAGATGAAGTTAAGAAGCTATCTTTTATGAACGCTTATAAAAGAGAACTGGCGCAATTCAAAAGATTAATTATACGGACAAAAAGCGAGTCGTGGAAAGCTTTTTGTGCTACAATTACTGATCCTTATGGAATAACACAAAAAATCGCAACGAATAAGGTTTATAGACCGCTTCAATTACCAGTGGAGGCCACACCGAATTGTAGCACATTGAGAGAAAAATTTGAAGCAATACTAAATGAATTATTTCTCCAGGATCAAACATCTGATGACTCTGAAACACATAAAAAAATTAGAGAGAAATTTCTTAAACAGAATTGGTCTTCAAGAGCAAGTGACCCAGCTTTACTGGAACTTGAGGAGTTGGCTAATATAGTTCGTTTCTTACCGTTAAAGAAAGCTCCTGGACCTGATGGGCTTGATAATATTATCATCAAGGTCATTTTTAAAGATTTTCCCCAACTACTTCTGTCATTATTTAGAGCGTGCTGGAAATTAGCTTTATTTCCAAGGCCAATGAAGTTAGCTGAAATTGTTCTATTCAATAAAAAAGAAAGACCCCTCACTTTTATCTTCCTACAGACCAGTTAGTCTTCTTTCGTCTTTGAACAAACTTTTAGAAAAACTAATCCTGAACAGATTAAATTATTTTTTGCTTGAAAATAAAGTTCTTAGTGATCTACAATTTGGTTTCGGGAAAGGGATCTCAACGGAAATGGCAGTACAAAATCTAATGAATATAGTTAAAAACAATAGAGAAAGAAATAGACAATACACTAATCATTTCGATAGATATCCGCGGCGCTTTTGACTCAGTCTGGTGGCCGGATATTTTGGATGCTTTGGATTCTGCAAACTGCCCAATTGAGATTATAAATTTAATTGGAAATTATTTAAATGTTAGACAGATTCAATTAATCCTTGACAATGAAGTCTACTCTAAGGAGCTGCAGAGAGGTTGTCCACAGGGCTCATGTTTAGGGTCTACCCTATGGACTTTGATTGCTAATTCAGCGTTTCATTTGTTTGAAGATCTCGAACAGGTAACACTGCAGGCTTTTGCAGACGACTTTTTATTGATCATTTTAGGAGTTAAAGAGATTGAACAAAGAGCACAAAATGCAGTTAATAAGTTTGTAGAATGGACAGATTTACACAAATTAAGAATTTCAGTGGAAAAAACCACTATGTTATTCATTGGTCGAAAAGGTAAAATGTGTAGAAATCCTTCTGTTTAAATTAAAAGAAAGCCTATCAAATGTAAAAACACTTTAAAGTATTTAGGCTTCACAATAAGTAATACACTCTTTTGGATTCCACATATTTAAGACCTTAAGCAAAAATGTGCATTGCTAACTAATAGCATGACAAAAACCATGGGCTTAAACTGGGGCACTACCCCTAAGGTGTTGCGTCTTTGGTACAAAACAATTACTGAAAGAATTTTACTATACGGAGTATCCATTTGGGGCTTGCATATGACCAAGAGCATGTGCAGATTATTGAACTCAATTCAGAGACATCAATTGTTACTGGTTACTAAAGGTTATCGTACAACTTCGGCAGCCTCTCTACAGATCCTGGCGGGCATTCCTCCTTTGGATCTGCAGGCACAAAGAGAATCACTTTTGAAAAGAGTGCTTAGACTGAAATTAGATACAACATTATGGAATAGACTTTATTTGACAAATGACTATGAATTGAAGGCTCCTTCAAATCTTGGTCATCCTACCTTTTTAAATCTGCAAATGGCGGTTAAATTAAATTATGAGGCTCCAGCAGCCGGTGACACAGCTATTTTTACAGATGGTTCGAAAACAGAACAGGTCACAGGGTGTGCCTAACGTGTCTTCAGAAATAATCACAGGGTTCATATATGGACTAGACGACTGGAGGATAGGAATACTGTTTTCCAGGCTGAACTTTCAGCAATTAATGCTGCTTTTTCATATACTAGACTTAATTTTTCGGGGTCAGTAAAGATTTTCATTGACTCGTTTTCTAGTTTTCAGGCAATTATGGACACTACTAATACTAATCCGGCTGTTCAAGTCATCCAAGAAAAATTATTGAAATTTAATGTAGCTGAAAGACTAATTCTTACCTGGTTGCCAGCTCATGTTGGCATACTGGGTAATGAAGAAGCGGACACTTTGGCTAAGTCAGCTGCCAATGATCTTAATCGTAATGAAATTCCGACAAAACTACCTGCCTCATGCTTGAAAAAAGAAACCTTGAAAACACTATTAATGAAATGGCGGGACAGATGGACTAGTGAATCTACAGGAAGAAGGGTTTTCTCTTTTTTTTCAAAAGTCTCACTTTGTCAACGCAGCCTATCAAATCATCATACACAATTCTTCTCCGGTCACGGACCCTTCAATTCATATCTTTATCGTTTTGGACTTAGTGACACTGACCTTTGTACTTGTGGGATGTTGGGAGATCCCGACCACTTTATTTTTCATTGTGAGCTTACTAGTAATTTTCATATGAAAAAACCATCAGACCAGCATAAAACTAAATGGGCAGAATTATTATTAAAAAATTCTAGTGAAACAAAAAAATTCTTGGAAATTATGCAAATTTGTCAAAAGGTACTCGGGTATCAGTAGGTCATATTAATCTGTATATTTCTCGACAATAGGATTTTTGTATCTATTTGAGATTATTTTTCAGGCTATAAATGGATATATCTATTTTTTGTTGAATAATCTGGTGTTCCACGGCAATGTTTTGTTTGTATACCTCAGAGAATTCTTATTTAATGTTATATGATTATTTGGTTAGTGATTTTTTATTTATTATTTTTTTTGTATTAGTATGATAACTCTTTATTTGTAAACAATTTGTTGGCTTCCTTCAAAATCATGTTGCACTTTGATTTTATCATATTTTTAGCATTATGCTTCTTTAATTTAGGTCTTAGAGACATGATTAATATTGATGTAAATTTTATTCTCTTCTACACTAGCTTTGATCAGTACTGTTTATTGGTAATTGGTATCTGACTGTTGTTATTACTTTGAATCTTGATTATAGTTACAAAATACAATGGTTCTTTAATCCTGATACTGTGAAGGTTAATGTTCTATAGTGGATATTATAGTATTGTCGGATTTTACTATATCTTGTCTCGAAACATTTGAACATTGTCAGACACTCTCATTTTAATTTTCGACTTCAATAGATGCTCTTGTGATTTAAGAATAATTTTAATTTTAATTTTAATTTTATGGGTTTTTCTCTCGTACTGTATTGGGAAATTTAGTTGAATTATTATACTTGTATTTATAAATGATAATGTACAGTTTATATTGTTAATTTTGTTTATACGTTAATATTAGTCTTATGGGTCTTACTGTCATACTGTTTTGAGAATTGTATTATAATTAGTTGAATTAATATACTTGTATTTATAAATGCTATTGTACAGTTTTTATTGTCAATTTTGTTTTTACTTTGCAATGGTTATCTATGTTTGCAGTAAAATTGCTTTTGTTATCAGTTTTGATATTTACATTTTTGATTGAGGTATTTTACTTAACCATGACTTCTTATTCTTAATGGAATTGAACAGTAGAGAAAATAATATTTTTATGATAATTTAGTTTCTTATTATTTTATTAATTTAAGGTTGCATTTTATATACTGCATTGGTTTTGGTACTTAGATCTTATAAGATAACACATAGTGTTGATTTATATTTTATAATGATTATCCATGTTTCTACCGTTAAGATTGAAGTACGTATACATTTGTTGTCGGATTGGATTTTCACATTTATGGTTTTTTTATCACTAGTATATTAGGGTTGCATTTAAAATTTTGTATTAGCTTCGGTACTTGGATCCTATAAGATAACACATAATGTAAATTTGTAAATTCTGTACACAATTCTACCTTGTTTCATATTTCAGATTCTATTGTTATGCACAGTGAATTGGTAATTGTATTAGAGTTCTATAGCATTTTTAGATTTAACTTTGGTTGTAGATTGCCTCTGTTAAAGCTATCATTGCCTAGAAGGTTTTGATCGGAATCTTGCATGAAATATGGAAATTAGTTAAATCAGTATACTTGTTTTTACAACTGTTATTGTATGGTCCTCTTGCCAATTTGGTTTATATTTTGCAATGACTTTGTAAGTTTCTACAGCTAAGATTGAAGTACATATACATTTGTTGTCTGGTTTGATTGTCATAATTATGATTGAAGTATTGTACTGAACCACGATTTTTAATTATTAATAGTATTGAACAGTTAAGGAAATGTTCTTGCTGTAGGCATTTGGCATTTGAGTATTGTTATGGTATTATCAGTCTTTTTTTTATTATTAAATTAAGGTAGCATATTTCATTAATCATTGATTTTGGTACTTGGATCCAATAAGATAACACATAGTGTAAGTTTGAAAATTGTATAATCAATTATAATCAGTCTCATATTTCTGATCGCTCTGTTTTGCATTGTGATTTGGTAATAGTATTACATATCTATAGTAATTTTCGATATAACTCTGATTGTAATTTATAATTTTAAGGTTCTTTTAATATGAATGTTAATTTTTTAAAGATTGTGTGTCGCTTTTTGTTTTATTTTGTTTGATTCCAAAATTGCTTATGTTTAAACAATCATTGCCTTGAATGATATAATTGAAATCTTGTATGAAAAATCGACAATATTCGCTTTACTGGTGTATAAGTTCTGTGATTCAAGATAATCTAGAGTATGCTTGTTAATACAAGGTTTCTAGCTATTTAATTTTGTTTTACTAATAGTGGCTAGTTAGGTAAGAATATGTTGTTGTTGAGTATAAAGGTAATCGTCGGACAGTTGTTCAATTTCACACATTATCGTAGTTTAATATAAAAATATGGACCTCACTTGAAGTACCTGAATCTTCGTTTAATATATATATAATTTTTTGTAGCGTTAGTCGAGTATTGTAAGTTTAGCTTCTATCGCCATGGAGTACTACTTAAATCGGTGTTAAAAGACAGGGTTACACCTGCTCGCTAGTACGTAGTATATTTGTAACATTACAAATGATTTTTTGAAGTTGAAGTATTTGACTTTATCAACATATTTCTTTCATTTGCTGTTAATTTTGAAAAGTGTATTTGTAATAACAATTGTATAATAGACTCACATCTATGTCTTGGAATGCCTTGTTTGTCAATGTATCTTTTGCTTTGAAAAATAAATGCTTGGAGGCAGAGGTTATAATCCATGTGAGGCAGGCGATTTAGTCAGCCAGGTAATGGAGCCTCTGTTCTCTGGTACATCAAGACGTGAACAACTAAAGTTCAAGGCTTTCTGGAATGATAGATTGATTGAATTAAAGAGTATATCCATTGAATCTCGAAACGCTGCTGAACAAACAAAAAAATCCTAAGGGCGTCCAAAAATGGAGACGTGTAGCCATCCTTAAAAAAGAAATTATTGCGGCAATTAAAATATGCTTTAATGATTTTATTACTAATATAGATTATAGAAAGAACGGAAAAAGGGTTTATAATTTTGTGAATGGAGTGATAAAGGAAGAGAGTGTTCATGGAAGAGAACTCATGAAAGTAGGTTCAAAAATACTGACAGATGAGCTGGTCATTGCGGATGCTTTTAACTCTTTTTATTGCAAAAGAGAGAGTTTAAAAAGCGATCTAAAGAAAAGCCAAAAGACCCTTCGGAAAACAATTATCGAGAAAGTGTCTTCTAGCCCTCTTCAGCCTTCGGTTTTTAATAGACATTTTACTATTTCTGAATTGCGGGGAGCTATTGTACAAATGAAATGTAAAAAACGTCCAGGCCCAGACAATATTCATATCGAATTTTTAAAGAATTTTCGCGAAAACACCCTGAATGTCCTTCTGAAGCTCTATAATAAGAGTTGGAACTCGGCTGTTCTTGATGCCTGGAAAAAGGCCATATTGATCCCTATTGTTAAAAAGAACAAATCACAGTAGGATTTAGACAGCTATAGGCCAAATGCTTTAACTAATGTGCTATCAAAGATAATAGAGAGAATGATTGTTTCCCGTCTTATGTGGTACTTGGAAACCAGTGGCTTAATATCTTCCAAACAAGCGGGATTTAGAAATTACCATTCTACAAGTCAACAAGTCGTATTCGTAAGCCAGTCAATTAAAGATGCACTTGATGAACGAAATTCGGTACTGGCTGTTTACGTAGGTTTCCAAGCAGCGTATGATAACGTTTGGGGGTTAAAGGTTGTTCAAAAACTCCAGAAATTCGGTGTTGGCGAAAAAATGTTCCTTTGGGTAAAATATTTGACCCAACGTCTGTGTCTACTCGTTATGGTACTAGCACTTCCAAATATAAACAAGTTGAAACGGGTTTGACTCAGGGCACAGTTATTAGCCCTATTCTCTTTAACATTTTCATTTAACGACCTACCAGACATCTTAGAATCGGATGGGATCGTGAACACTGCCCTTTTTGCGGATAATCTTGTCGTATGTGCCAGAGCTAACAAAAAAGATCAGGATGGTTTAAACCGAATCTTAAACTCAGCCCTCCACAGACTTGAGGAGTGGTATTCTGCTAATAATATGAGAGTTAATCAGGGGAAGACTACTTGTCAATTTTTCTCTCTCAACAGACAACACTTTAGTCCTAGACTGATGTATGAGACGTCGGTTTTGCAGCAGACGGATGGTGCCACCTATCTCGGCTGTACTTTTGACAAGCGCTTAAACTGCAGAAAGCATGCAGGGTATGTAGTTACTAAGGCGGAGGGTAGATTACCTATCCTTATATGCTTAGCAGGTGTTAAATAGGGTTGGGGTAGAGTGACTCTCAACTCGACGTATAAAATGTATATTCGACCAATACTAAATTATTGCTGTGAGATATTGATCTTGGCTGCGCGAGATGTAATACAATGTCTGGAGGTATTCCAAAATCAGGCATTGCGCATTGTAACCGCGGCTGTTAAAACTACTCCCATTCTGGCAATGCAGTTGGTATCGGCAAACCAACCAATGACAAACCCGATTCAGAAAAATGCTTTCATCCTTTTCCAGAGACTTATTCGTCCAGCAATCTACCCTCATTGGAGAAATTATGATTATAATAAACAACGAAATCTGAAGACACAAAAGGGCTTTCTGCAGTGTGTCTCTCGCCTAGAACAATACAATCATATAAGAACAAGGAAACCGGCACTGCTGTTTTTGCTAAATCCTTTAAATTATAGCTCCTTGATGTGCAGCTGGAAGAGAAATGAAAGTAGATAAGAAGGAAATGAGTTCAGAGCAAAAAAGAACTATACCTCTTAAAACAACTGAACAACTGAGCAACGTTTTCCGGCTGAGGAATGGATACATGTATATACGGATGGCTTTTTGACCAATAGGATCCAGGGGCCTGGAGTTTTTACCAAGCTTTTCAGTTTCTACATACCTGTAAGGGCTTACTCCACTCACTTTGACGAAGAACTGAAAGCCATTCATGTAGCTCTCCAACAATTATCATTGAGACAGAGCTCGTTCAGGAGGGCTGTTCTACTGTCGGATTCGACTGAATAGCAATACAGGCCATCTTCCCTGGCCAAGTGTGTAAGAACATATGCTTTCAGCAATATCAGGAAGTCGTAAAAGAACTTTCCCACAAGATATCCTTTTAATGGGTACCTTCACACTGCGGTAGTTATGGGAATGAGATGGCTGATATACTTGCGAAAAAGAGGTCTAAGGTTCTCCAAACGCCAAAAACGAGTGCAAGTCACTATTCTATTCAGCTTCTGGCGTCGCTAAAGTATCAAAAGACGTTTACAGATTTTGCCCCTCGGTCTTGTGAGGGCAAGCCTTGTAATGTTGTAAGGTTTTAGTTAAACTAACAAAGTTTTATTTTAATTTAAATCTTTCTATCTCTTCTCTGTTTCAACTTCCCGTCAGAAGAAGCGCGCGTTTTCAGCTTATGCTAATTTTGAAGTACAACGAAGTACTATTTAAACCAGAGGTAGAAACCTCTTAGTGTGAGAGAGCTTTAGTCTCAGATCACGGTCATTCTGTTCGACGTTCGCCTGACCAGCTAGCAGCTAAAATTATAAGCCATAGTGAATTATAAGCGAAAATTATAAGCCTTACAACGTGATTACTTATTGAAATAAATTGAAGTGCGCTAGTATTAGTATTTTCTTGCTACGCACCAGTTAGTTAATAGAGGCCACCTCCGCGATTTATCTCTGTGAGCAAAGATTTACTTAAATTTATATTTATCCTAGTTTAAATTTATCTGATTGTTAAGTTAAGCCCAAGTGTGGTCTTTTACTTTCTGTATCCCTCCCGAGTTGGGAAGTGTGTAAATAATATTGTTTTAATAAAGAAGATTTTAAATCCCTTTCAAGTGCAGTTATTCTCCAGCACAGTATCTACACCAGAACAAAGCTCATTTCATCTCCCTGTTCCAGATCAGGAAGGTTAAGGAGTTACTTCAAAATGTTTGCTAAAGCTATGCACAGAACACTCAGTCCTGACAGTGTTCTCTCAACAAACCCAGCTTTTGTTCCTGACCACCCGTGAACAGTTGCGGTTACTTCTTTTAGACTATTGACGGGACATGACTGTCTACAGAATCATTTATTTGGCATTGCACTAGCTGATTCGCCGTTGTGTGTTTTACGTAATAGTGGACTGCGAATGACGGCGGAACATTTTGACGAGTGTGAAGCACTGACAAATTTTTCTTGTAGATTTCAGCGCTATGGGCAAGCAAGAAGTTTAATGGCCTAACGGCCAATGTACCTGGCATTTGACAAATAAAAAAATGTTTGCGTATTATCTGAAGATATGAATGCAATATTTGAGATATTAAACATCCATCTTCAACGAAAGTAAAAAAAAACTTTTTTACTATTGCAAAGTGTTTTACAATATTCCTCCTGGTCTATATTAAAAAAATTAAGATTTAGCATACTCATTAAAATAATCTAAATGTATGATGTTTTGTTCTGCGGTACAGTCGTTTAATGAATTCGGTAATTATCTGTAAACTAACTTCACCCTCAAAATCACGAATGCGTCTCACTTCAACACCCTTACAAGTTCCGAAGAAAACTCGGTTTCTCCACCCACTCACAATTATAGGTCCAAAAGTGACACATAAAATTAAATTCTTGCCAATCCGGAACTTTCAATATAATTTAACAGGGCAATATCAAAACCCTTAAACGAATCAAAATAAAGTCATTGTCTACAGTTGACGGTTGCCCAGTTGTAGAAATGACTCCTTCAAGACCTGCGAAAACTTGAGACTAAAAATTCGACCTCCCTTGCTAACCAGCGAAAAATCTAAGGAGAAACAACAAAAACTGCCCTTTCAAGATCCAATTTACAACCTTTCCTTTCTTCCGAAGTTATAAGCAAGGCAACATTCACAAAGCTAAAGTGTAAGTGAATTGCGGGGAGCCAATTACGATATCCATTTTACTGCTTCGTAGCAAAAGACAAGGGAAACAACGATATACTGCCCTCAGTTCCAACTGTCATCTTTAAAGGCTATTTCCACAGATGTTACTTCCGTTAAAAGACGCTCCCCTTTCTTCGTTAGAAAATTGGACCTTTGAAGAAAAATAATTACCTAAAGCTTTTAAATACACTCTTTACAAATATATATATATTCAGTATGCTCTTCAAATTTAAAAAATCGAATACAAATACAAATAAAATACTTAAATAACTGATTGCTTAAATGATTAAAAACACTTAAATTTTGCGACACAGAATTCGCAACGCAACATTCCTCAGTATGCTCTTCAAAATTTCAAATTTAAAAAATCAAATACAAATACAAATAATATACTTAAATAATTGATTACTTAAATGATTAAAAACACTTAAATTTTGCGACACATAATTCGCGACTCAACAACATGCATATCTAGAAGGCGGATATATAAACATTTGATATAAAAATGATATTTTCACTTTTAATCATAACGTGCAGAAATTTTTGCGTAGATTTATAAAAAAAAATCTCAAAGATTTCAGATTTTAAATTACGTCCAAAGGCGCGTTTTTTTAACGTTTCGTGTGCTACCTTTTTTTTATTAAATATCATGTACTACGTACTCAAACCATAAAATTCAGTTCAAAATCAATATCGCAAAATCATTTTAAAATGAACATATCTTTAGAATTTCCGTAAGTCTCGTGCGCTGGAGATAAAAATGTTTTTTTTTTCCGTACAGTGTTGCCATTGCTCGCTTTGAAATCATTTAGTTTGTTAATCAGAAATTCGTTGAAATGTTACAAAACATAAAATCGATAATAAAGCAAATTTCAAATTCAAAATTAGGGCTTCCAGATGCCCATATTCGCAGTAGGATTACGTCATTCAAAATTCGATGGCTCTAGGTTTTATCACAATGCGAGAAACATGCATACATTTATGCAGATTTTTCATTTTTTAAAATTTAATGCAGAGCGATAACATTTAGTGGCAATAATTTGAAACGTGATACGCCGTTTTTGTGTTTCCGAAGCAAAATCGCAAAACGAAAGTAATAGTCCTTCGGGACTAAATCCCTTTGGACTAAAAATTATGAGATTAAAATATGTACATTTTACGATAAATGCAGTAAAAACGGAATTGAAGATTTATGCAAATTTTTTATCAAGAATATGCATTTACACAGAGTAAAGATGAGAGTTGATCGACATAATTTTTACCAAAATCATTTGCATATACAAAAAAGAAATAGGGAAGATTCAGGTAAATTTCTATTAAATATATACGTTTATGTACCGTAAAATACGGGAAAGGTCTACGTAAATTTCTATCAAATATATATGTTTATGTACAGTAAAAAGTCGGGAAGATAAATTTTTACTAAATACACTACTGGCCACCCAAATTGCAACAACAAGAAAGATAAGAGATATCATAATAAAATTTATTTAGTAGATAATATGTTGACTAAGTATCAAATGATTAAATTTATAGACTTCTGTGAAGTGTGGTTCCTTCCAGAATCAGTAGCCAGAGTAGCCGCCATTGTTGGAGATCACTGCTGCCACACGCCTCGGCATTGATTCAAAGAGACTTCGGATATGTTCTTGGAGTACAGCAGACCAAGCAGCTTCCACACTTTGCCAAAGTTGATCTGGTGTAGCAGCGGGGCATATAATCTGGGTCAATCGTTCAGCAACCATGGGCCACATGTTTTCTATCGGCGAAAGATCCGCAGAGCGAGCCGACCAGGGAAGCAGTTCAATCTGGCAATTGACGAAGAACTCTTGGACAATGCATGCCACGTGTGATCGCGCATTATCCTGTTGAAATATGGCTGTGGACAAGGCCTGAAGTTAAGGAAAGACAACTGGCTCCAACACCTCGGAGATGTAGCGCTGGCTGTTTAAAGTACCGACAATGCGTACTAGAATAGTGCGAGAATGATATCCAATACCTCCCCATACCATAATACCCGAAGCAGGATCAGTGGGGCAGTGCATAACACAGCTGTTCAACATCCACTCTCCACGGTGTCTCCACACTCGAATCCAATCATCTTGGTGTTGCAGACAGGAGCGTGACTCGTCAGTAAAGGCAATTTCATTCCATTCTGCCGTCCACATCCTTCTTTAATCGCACCATTAGCGGCGGAGACGCCTGTGGTTCTGCGTCAAGGGTAGAAGAAGCAATGGACGTCTTGCTGACATACCACTCTGCTGTAAACGGCGTCGAATGGTACGCGCAGACACTGGGTGATGCGTTACAGACTGAATGTGCTGTGCTATGGTTCATGATGTGACTGTGCGATCCATCACTGCCATGTGCTTGGTGCACTGAGGAGGATGCGATCGAATACGTCGGTCCGTCGTACCCTCCTACATCCAACGGTCACATATCCGCATTACAGTTGTATGGTTTCGTCCAACACGACTACCAATTCCCCTGAAAGATAATCCACACTCTTGGTAGGCCGCTATCCTTCCTCTGTCGAACTCGGATACTTGATCAAAACGATGATCGCTGTTTACTACGAGGTATAATTGATCGTTTTTTTGAAAAAACCTCAAGAAAAACACAATTGCCGAACTTGAAATCGTCGAAAACTCCAAGTCTTAAACAGCGCTTTGAAGTGGCGCCAAATGCGCGCGTGATGTGCGTCTGCTCTGAAATTCTAATCATTTGCATATCTCACCTCCGCTAATGCATGTTGTAAATTTCATGTTATTTTCATGCTTCCTTCAGAGTGTTGAAGTGTTGCATTTGCGGTGGCCAACAATGTATATACCCATATTTGAAGCAAAAAACTGGAGAAATTTACGTATATGCGATAAATATACATAAAGTTTTAGTAAAAATATACGTCCCTGAAATTTACGAATGTTATACGTAAAAATTGTAAAAGTTACGAATGAAGAGCAGTCTTTCTCATACCTAAATTATACGTAAAACTTACGTATATTATAACGTAAAAAAATACGTAAATATCTACTATTTTTTTCCGGACACTTTTCATGATATTTTTACGTTCAATGTAAACGTTTTTTATGTTAAAAGCCATTCATAAATTGCACGTATTTTTGTCGTGCAATATACGAATGCATGCTGCGTGGGTTGTCCCTGAGGGAGTATTAACTTCGTTTTGCGTCGAATCACTCTGAATGTCCGTTTTTCTTTTCAAATTCTTGCCACCAAATATTATCGCCCTGTATTACATTTGAAGAAATTAAATAATGAAGAATTCGCATAAATGTATGGAGGTTTCTCACATTGTTATAAAACAACGGTACCTAGAGTCATCCAATTTTGAATGATGTAATCTTACTACGAATATGGGCATCTGGAAGCCCAAATTTGAAATTTGAAATTTGTTTTATTACCGATTTCATATTTTGTAAAACTTTTTACATGAATTTTTGATTAACAAACTCAAGGATTTCAAAGCGAGCAATGGCAACGTTTTACAGAAAAAACATTTTTATCTCCAACGCGTGAGACTGTATATCGGAAATTCTAAAGATATGCTCAATTTAAAATTATTTTGCGATATTGGTCTTAAATTGAATTTTATGTGCGAAGACCATGATATTTAATAAATAAATTTAACACGCAAAATGTTAAAAAAACGCCCCTTTGGACGTAATTTAAAATCTGAAACATTGCAGAATTTTTTTGTTGTTGTTGTTTGTTTAATTTCTTTTATACATCGTTTTAGATTTATTAAAGTATTTGAATAGAACATGTGAACATGTGACAACGATTAGATAATTCTTCATATCATATGATTTTTGTGCATTCTGAGTTATAAAATAAAAGAGATGTAACGCTGTGAATTACGAATTAAATCATGCCTAATTCATTCTGGAATTATCATTAAAGTTACTAAATTATCCCATATATTGACTCAGCATAGTGTCCATGTCTTTCTGCGAATTTAGTGTCTTTTTGCAGAGTGAGATCAAAAGTAAACTTTCAGTTTTGTGCACCGAAACATCTGCCTTCTTGCCCGCTGGCCAAATTGCTTATTTTTGGGTAGAAACTCTTAATTTTAATTGTAAAAATCGTTCTTTAAATTTTTAACGGTATTTATATTTCATATTTTTCAATTTTTAATAAAGATATTTTGAGGTTTTCTGAGTTTTTGCGTTGTCGCGTAGTGAGAACTGAATTAATTGAATGAGAAATATATCTCTAATGAAATTCGACGAAATAAGTTTAAACGAAATGCAGAAAAAAATGCGTATAATTTAATATTCCGTACAAGGAACTCATGTGGTGTGTACATCAGATTTTTTATCTAAAGTCTGGTGCTTGGAAGAAATTTTATTGGTTACACTTTGTAATTCAAATGCACTGACAGCTAACTATAAAATTTTAGAATGGTTATTTATTTCAAATTATTGTAATATATTGAACTAATTTAAGCTTTAAATAAATAAATTACGAAACCGTTCCAAGTTCGCAAGTAAAATATCAGAATAAATAATGACAACCCAATAGTCGAAAAATTAGCATATCAGCTGAACGAAGAGGCAGAGCGGACAGAAGGACCAATCAGGAGATTAAGTAAGGTGATGTACGGTAGCACATGCGCAGATATGCAGGTAGACGTAATGGGGGAGTGTCTGAGTAGTATAAAGCATGTTATTGGTGTAAGATCAGTATTTCTGGCAAAGAGATTGCACGCCGTATAGCAGTTAAAATCACACCGAGTTGCTGCCTCAGCGAGAAATGGCGAATAATCAATCTGTTAGACGACATCTGGATGCTTTTACCCGAGGTCGAATCATGGGAAGTTGGAGGAAGACCACACTATGACAAGTGTGGCTGCAAAGTTCGGAATTGTTCACAGCATCGTTTCACGACTGGAGAGAGAGACAATTTCAGAGAGACAATTTCAAACTTTGGAGACAATTTCAAACTACAGGAACAGCTATCCGGGGGTTTAGTAGTGGGCGTCCACGAGGAACCACAGCCGCAGATGACCGGTATATTGCCTTACAGGCCACAAGAAACAGGCGACAGGAAGCGGGAGAAATCGCTAGACACACGACACAGGCAACCGGACGACCGATATCGCGTTTTACCGAGGCCAGAAGACTGCACGGTGGTGGTCTGTTTGCACGACGCCTTGTACGGTGTGTACCTCTAACGCCTGCCCATCGGAGAAGGCGTTCTCTGTGCTGCCGGGAACACCGGAATTGGAGAGACAATGAATGGGGACGAGTACTCTTAACAGATGAGAGCAGATTTAGTCTGAGTTGAGATTCTAGACACATACACATCTGGACCGAGCGGGGAACGCGCAATAACCTCTTCAACATCATCAAAATGGACTGTTTTGGAGGTCGCGGAGTTCTCGTTTGAGCAGACGTAATGCTTGGTAGCCGGACCGACCTTCATATCTCCCAAGGAGGTTCGTCACCTGGGACTGCTATTGTAACGAGGTTCTTCTTCCTTACATGTGTCTTTTGACAAGGGCTATGGGTCCTCAGTTCCTCTTCATGGACGACAACGCTCCACCTCATCGCACAGTTACTGTCGAAGAGCTGTTGAAGAGTGAAGATATTGAACACATGGATTGGTCGGCAAGGTCTCTGGATCTAAATCCCGTCAAGCATGTACGGAACTTACTAGGGAGACCCGTGGCAGCACGTAACTTATCGCCAGTAACGATTCCGAAACTGCGATTGGTGCTACAAGAGGAACGAGCAGCAGTGTCTCAACAGCTCCTTAACAACCACATATCCAGCATGCAGAAATGATGTGAAACCTGCCTAGCCGTCAGGGGAGATCACATCCCCTATTGAAGACCGGATATTTCTTGCTGGACACCCATCACAGGGATGTTTCGGCCTTCAGGCGCATTGCGCTCCATGCTACTTTTTCAATAAAGCTTCTTTTTATCCCTCTGATTTCGCTTTTAGTTTTTAGTAAGTGTTGCTTACATTACTCATGTCCTTACGTATTGGGGATCTTACGGTATTTAATGTGTTGATTTGGAAAGCTTTTATACAAAGTTATATTGAAAAAACCGTCTCGTCCTTAATTTTTGCACACCAGTGTATTTCTTATTACGGATTGGTGGCATTTCAGGTCTGATAAGGTGTGTAGCCTTTGGTTAAAATCGTTAGATAGTAAGATACTATCTTTATTGCGGAACGTTGATGCTCACCAGTCAGTCTATTTTGTATTATTAAATTTCAACTGCGAAAGCATTCTGTTCACATATAAATAATTCACTAAAAAGGGGTAATAAAGGTATTCACTAAGAAGGCGATTATTCTTATTCGAAAATCCTTTAACTGAGGATGTTTATCTTTTGATAAGTACTAATAAAAGTAAATACAATCTCTATCTTCAAATCTTAAATGAGATTTGTGTCACACTGTAAATGATTAGCTACTTTTGTAAATTTTCTAGTGAATTTTTCTGGCATGTATTTAATAGTGAAGAACGTAATCTAAAATTAGACTAAAAAATCATTAACGTGTTTTTTCAAATCTCGTAATAGTTCTGATTTTTTCGCATGTTGAGATTTGTCATTTGAAATAATAGTTCAGAATTTAAATTGTAGGAAATGTATGAAAGTTTTTAATCCCAAATGCGCTTCTCATAATTACAATTTAACATGCATGTTTTTAATACCAGCATGCATATTTATTTAAGCATACAAGCTTATCGCAAGGGAACAGAAGAAAGCATGTGTGCTTGTCCTCTAACAACTCTGTCACTGCTACAGCTATCGTCACTAAACTTTCTACAATTCTTTTCTGGGTCCTGGGAAAGGTCGACGTCCACTTAAAAAAAAAAAAAAGCTAAAATCAGAT
The DNA here is from genome assembly GCA_000611955.2 of Stegodyphus mimosarum. Classification (NCBI taxonomy): domain Eukaryota; kingdom Metazoa; phylum Arthropoda; class Arachnida; order Araneae; family Eresidae; genus Stegodyphus; species Stegodyphus mimosarum. Next base: position 22,670 of record KK119853.1, read on the forward strand.
ATATTAATTAAAAACTCCGAAAAACAATACTTTTCGCCCTCATTTTTCCGAGTGGCGGCAATAGTCTCGTAAGCTAGAGATGAAAATCTGCTTTATTTCGAAAGGTGTTGCCACGGCTCCCTTTCAAATCCTAGAGCTTGTTAATAAACATTTTTAAGTTTTAAATTTAAAATAAAAATAGCATTGCAAAACATTAAATACATTATTCCCGATTGCAAAAATTCGAGGGAAGCCATTTCGACTATTCCCATCTTCGTACGACTTAAATCCACCGAAATATTAATTAAAAACTCTGAGAACGTTAATTTTCGCACTCACGTTTCCGAGTGGCAACAGCCTCGAGAGTTGGATATAAAAATGTGTATTTCTAAAAGTGTTGCTACTGCTTGCTTTTAAAACCATAAAGTTTGTTAATAATACTAATCAGAAGGTCTTTATATCTTTTCGGCTATGATAAGATTATCTTCGGGGGGGGGCAGAGGATATTTTTTTAAATTTCACTTTCACTCCAGAATATTTCTGGGACAATAATTAATTTTTGTTTAATTATCCCACCAACAGTGAAAAGTGGATGCCATTGAAACGTCAG
>KK119854.1:1778-14510 GCA_000611955.2 Stegodyphus mimosarum
ATTAAAACATAATATTATAATAAAATAAACAATATCCCTTATAAAATGTTAATTATCCTAATAAAGTAATTAAACAATTTACCGTTGCAAAAAGAAACAACTTTTTAATTTCTTAAACTTTTCGGTCTCTTAAAAACAGTAACATAAGAACTATGATTAAAGATTGTTGCCAATCCGAAATTTTTAAAAGAATGAAACTATTCAAAATGATGCAATTTCATCAAAAATCTATCAACAACAATAAGAAAGGAAAATTGTTGCCAAAACTACATTTTAAAATATCTGAGATGTGAAAAGTGTATTCGGAAGCTTCATTTAAAAAATTTTAAAAAAATACAAAATATTATTATTTTTCCAAAATTCTTTTTTTAAAAGGAGTCGAAAGGATTAAAGTTCAACGTGTCCAAAAATCAAAGGAAAATAAACAGCACATTTTTTAAAATAAGTTTTTTTAAAAAAAATTCCGCTGAAAAGGTGTTAAGCTCACCTTCCTAAATTCCTAATTCGTATTTAATCGATTTATTGAAATACGAAATTTATTCTAAGTTCGTAAAATAGCTAAGTGTCTACGCTTCATGACGATGTAAAAATGAAATGTATAGAGTGAAATCTCGCTTTCCTGTAGCCCATTATATCTCAAAATGATGCCATTTGGTCACAAAACATAAAATAAAACATATTATAATTCGAATTTCGAAAAAATCGCTTCGAGGTGCACTGGCTCTTGTGTAGATACACCTATGTACCAAATTTCGTGGCCCTGGATCTATTAGCTTACTCGCAACACGAACGAAAGACACCCCCCCCACACACAGACTCTTTGTTTTATTATATGTAGAGATATTACTAATGCTAATATTTTACAGTATATAATTTTAAACTATATGTTGTAAAATTACTGCACATGTATTGTAATATATATTTTAATAAAGAATATTTTATATGTGTATTTATGTTTTTTGAAAGAAGTTCCTTTGGATACTGTGTGTATGGTATTCAAAATGGCTCTCTCCTGCTGTATGGATGCACAAGAAATGAAATTCTATTTGATATTTAAAGCTTAGGTGTGCAATTCAAAGAAAAATGATAAATGCAGAATTTCATGAGATAAATTTAAATAATTTAGAATTTAAAAATATATTTCAGAAATATTATATAAGAATTATAGAATTCTCCAGAGTTTTATTTTGGCTTGTATCTGGCTCTTGTTATGTATGCTTTTTTTTTGTGTATGTATGTCAGACTGCTTACTGATATTAATATTATAAATATATAGCTGAAAAATTTTAACTTAGTTGCATTTTTCTTTCATTTTTTATATGATGTCCTTAATTTTGATATATTTTAATAATTATATTTTTTTATAGCAAATAAATTTCATTTTTTCATGGCTGTTGAAGAACATTCTGAGGAGGACAAAGCTCTGTTTGCCATGTCAGCTGGTTTAAAAAATGGCCATAATGGTGTATTTTCACTTGAAAAATCTCCTTCAGTTAATGGTTTATTAAGTGGAATACATGTAAAAGAAGCGAATGGAGTTGAAGATGATGAGCTTACTAGCTTGTCCTGGTTACAGGACACTGATTTACTTAGTAAATTTCCGATGGGAAATTATGGGATTGATGAAGAAAATCTCAGTGACAGCCCATCCAGTGATTATTTGGATGAAGCTGTTGAACATGTTACTGTCAATGGAGAAGAGGGTGAGCAAGGTGGTGATACTATATCAACACATTCGCCTTATAATCCTACTCTTCATGCAGATTCCAAGCCACCATTTTCCTTCAGTTGTCTCATATTCATGGCCATTGAAGATTCTATAAATAAAGCGCTACCTGTCAAAGACATTTACAATTGGATATTGACTCACTTTCCTTATTTTCAAAATGCTCCAACTGGATGGAAAAATTCTGTCAGACACAATCTGTCATTGAGCAAGTGCTTCCGTAAAGTTGAAAAGGAGAAAGGACAGGTACTTTTCATTCTTTAATAGTTATCCAAATTTGAAGTAAAAGAAAATATGCTTTTTGGTACTTGTTTAATACTAGAGCATGAAACGGTATTTATGTATTATTCCATTGACCATTAGCAGAAATTTTGGCAACAGTCACCAATTGCCAGTCGCTACTGCAGAATTGTAAAAGACATAGCCATCCATTATTGGTACTAAATCATGCTCCTTGACCAGTCGATGGGATAATATGCAAGTACCCACAAAACAATGAATGCTTATTTATGTGCTTGTGATTATCATACTGATGAGAGATCAAAAGTCTTCAGCTTCATAACCCTATTAAAATATAAGCAATAGTTTGTATTTTATATTTTAAATAACCATTTATGCATATAAAAGTGCTGTTAAATAGATATTTGAGCTTGAAAGTTTCTCAGTCATTTAAACTTACTATTATTTCAATATAACGTTTTTTGGACTTTTTCCGTGAAGAAAGAGCATAATTTTTTTTTTCAATGAAAAGAAATTTAGATCATATTCATGGTCATAAGAACAGATCATTGTTGTAAGAATAATAGATGCCAGAGAGTTTTCTTTAGAAAGCAGTGTGCAACAACTTGATACTTCCAGTTAGAAAACATACTTATTGTCACAAAATTTTAATTCCCTATATGTCATTTTGACTATTTTTAGTTATTTGTTTATTTAGTTATGTATTATTTTTAGCTATTAGTTTATCAGGAGGGCCAGCATATTCAGGGACTGCCCCTGGTGGCAAGAACTCTAGCTACATCACTACTGACATCTGCTTCAGTTTTTAATTTTTTCTTCTTCAAAAAATTTTTCAAGGAGAGAAAGAAATTGTAATTGGAGGGTGCTAAGTCTAGGAAGTTCGGTAGATGCAGCAGAATTTCTCAGCCTAGCTCTGTGATCTGCTGATGAGTCACCAAAACAACATGTGATCTGGCATTATCATGATGTCCTTCTTAATTTAAATATTGCTGGTCTCTTTTCTTTGATTGCTGACACTGAATTCAGCTTTTTGTTAGGTTTCAAAAGCTCGCACTGTATTGGTCCTTGTGTGTTCCACTATACACACAACGTTTTTATGTTCTTGCTCAAGCTTGGTTTGTAGATGGGGGGGGGGGCGGTTGTTCAGGCTTACAGTATGCTCTTTTTCTGAGAATGTTTTCGTGGGTGATCCATTCTTCACTACCAGTTATCATCTATTCCAAGAAGTCCCCCCCCTTAAGCAAACAGAAATGTGCATATGACAGCTCAATCAGCTAAATTTTTTTCGCTGGAAAAATTTCTCTCTCTCATCTGAATGCCTGCTCTATGATCACTGAATCTCATCTATTATAGTGCAAACAATATTGACTAAAAGAAACGATATCATCTACCACCTCCAACTTTACAGAGATGCCCTCGATGGCATTGTAGATGTGTACTTGATTGCTCCAGTTTCTATAATATAGGCAGAAAGGAAAAAAGATTTTGTAAATGCATAAACATTTATAGTTTTTAAATGCAAAATAAACATATATTGTTATATCATGTAAAGTTCGAGCCGATGTGATGAAAGTAATGGAGGCAGAGCACATCTTATTGGCTGGTCCGGAGTTTGCAGTAGTGATATAAAAAATGGATCAAATTCATTAAATTCATAATAACAGTGATTAATAGTGTTTTCCATTAAATAATAGTTCAAAGTTCATTGAAAAAATACTAAAAGTTCGTAGTCGCTGATATTTAATTGATGAGAAATGTTGAACTCATTGCAGCCTATGCTAAAGTGAAATAAAAGTAAATATGTACAAAGTCGACGTTTAGCATCACAAGTTTGGATGAGTATTTACATAGTGATAAGGATAAGTGCAAACCGCAGTTTGCATGTAGAAACATTAATTTACATTTGCGACAAACATAGTTAAGAAATCTATGCTTATGTTTGAGAAATAATCTACGGCAGCTATGCCAACTTCTAACTTATCCATTATGGACTTTGCAGATTTAAAGTTATTTAGGAATTCTTTAGCTTTGTTAAGGTGTATTTTGATTAGTCCAAATAAGGGAAGTTCATTATCTTTGGGATCTTCTTGTGGTTTCTTTCGAAACGAAGCTGAGTTGATTTCCATATGATTTTGTTCACCATTTTTATGTAGTGCGAGGAATTCTTCATTATTGAAGTTACATTTATTTTAATTCCCTGCATTTTGGTCTTCTCTTTTATTTTTAGCTGCTTCTATATCTTTTTGATGTTTTTCGGGTGCTTATAGTGCAACCCTTATAGGACGATACATGTCCTTCACCACAGAGGGTACATATTGCTGGTTTTCCATCCTCTTTCTTATGAGGGCAAGTATAAGTTTCATGAAATTGCGTGCATTTTAAGCACCTAGATTGGTAGTTACAGTGACACCGTGAGTGCCCGTACCTCTGGCACTTACAGCACTGCACGGGCCCAGGTTTAGATCTGTAAGTCTCGATTGCGACTTCTAGTCCTCTGAGTGTTTTAACTCTATAAACTTTCTTTCCTTCTATAGACTTTTTAAGGTCCACTTGGAAGATAGGGATGTTAATTAAATTGACCATTTCTTACTGAGGTAAGCTCTCGATCTTTTAAAGCTGAAATATTTTTGTTGACAAATTTTTTCTGAATAAGTTACGGGTTTGTGTTGTCTGGAAGTTTTTTAACAACTACTTTGAGAGGTTTTTCAGAATTTAGCTTAAAGCTATGAGCCTATTGTTTGGAAATATTTTGTTGGAAATCGATAGTAATCAATTTCGTAGAATCGAATAATAAGGGATTCTCTTTTCATATTGCCGCGGTAATTAGTGATATTATTCCTTTCCATTTCATCTTTTATGGCTTCCCAATTGCCTGTGAAATCATCCAAAACTATGGGCGGGATGTTAACTTTTAATTGATAAGGACTTTGTGCAAGATCTTTATCATCCGTGCATCTTCTGCTAAATCAGCGAATTTATTGAATTGTTTAATTTCATTATGAATTGAAGTTCCTGGTGGTCTTTTTACTGAATTTCTTGGTGAAGTAAATCCATCACTGTCAGTAAAGGCACGTTTTTTGCCAGTTTGATTTGCGTGTGATGTGGATGGGCCACTATCAACTCTGGTGTTAGAAGCTTTTATGTTCTCATTTGATTTTATCTCTGAAGAGGGATCTTGGGATTTTTGTAATTCTTCTAAGAGAATTTTTAAGGTGTTTAATTTGATATTATAATCCTGTTCTTTTCTGGCATGGATTAAATTATTCTTTTCAGGATCTTCATCGTGAATTTGCGACTTATTAAAGAACTTCGCCAGTTTGATCGAGTTGATACTTCGGGTAACTGACTCAATTGTTGAAATCCATATTCCCTTAAAATTTAGCTCTTTACATTCCATAGTGCATAAATTGGATAACCACGCAAATAGTTACTAGGTACAAAAAGTCAATATACTCACCATTGGTCAAGTTGAGCCTACAATCCATTGCGAAAAGCGCAGTAGCAACTTCGATAATCATAGAACACATGTTAAATCTCAATATCGGCTAACGATGCTATTCTACGAAAATTAAACATAAGTAACTTTTGCCATTCACACAAACTGAATAGTAAAATAAAACATGTTGGTAGTAACAAGATTATTGTATAAATGATAACACAAAATTAAATACTGAGAAAATAAATAAGGCAAAAGAAGAAATAAGAGAAGTGTTAATATTAAATATACATCCAAACAATCTGTATGAAATTATCAGTAGGAGAAAAACTTATTATTCATTTATGTGTGGCCATTTATGTCTTTGAATAATTGGTATGAAATTACCAGGAGGAGAACTACTTATTATTCATTTATGTGGCCATTTATGTTTTTGAATAATCTTTATGAAATTATTAGTAGGAGAAAAACTAAGCACTTTATTTTTAAAGCATAAATATTAGCTAACCAATAATGAATTGCAAAATTCTGTTAATTTTTCTCTGGCTATGCAAATGAATAGAAAGACGCCAATATATAAATTGAGATATCATTTGTACATGTGACTGTGAAATCGTATTATAAAATATGAGATAATCAGTGCTCTTATAGACCAGGATAAATGCACAACCCACATTTATCATTTTCACAAATCTGCATGTCTGCATGTATACATCTAATAGAAAACTGTCACAACAAACAGAATCTCTTTTACAATGTAAAATTAATAACTAGCATAATGTAAGCAGTTAATTCTTGTATATATATGTTTTAGTTTGCAGATAAAGAAATTGTTATTTTTTTAATACTAATACAGTAAAAAATACTGTTTCGTGGAGAAACCTTCAAAGTAGTATCACCTTGCTAAAAAAGCTCCGAACAGTAAGCTATATAGGTGTATACATAAAAATATTTTGTAAGCAAATGACTAAGTTGGAAATTTACTGCTATTTCTATAATTCAGTATTATTAATAAGTCTCACTTATTATATATATTAAATGATCATAATCGGTTTTTATATGCCTCTTTCAGTGTTACAAATTTTAATTATTTAATATTATACTAGCAATAAATAGTGAATCAGTTTGAAAGAGATAGTGACCATTTATTTTCATGGTGATTCATGAACAGATATGGTCACTGTTTTTCACACAGATTCATTATTTTACCTCTCCCAAAAATTATAAGGAGCTTCTTAATTTAAACTTGTGACATCAATATTTTGTTTGAAACAATATATATTAAGTATCAATAATTAGTTTTAAATTGTAATCAGAATAGAAATGGAAATAATTTGTAAAAGTATTATAATATGTAGGCTGTTTTTTAAGTAAGGTCCCCCCTTTTTTCTAATAATGACAATATTTTGTTTAAAAATATCTTTATTTTAGGATTGTACATTCTTTTGCCTATTTTTCTACATAGTTGCCTAGTTTATTAATGCACTTGCCATACCTTAAAACTGAGTTTTGAAAACCCCCTTCAAGACAAAACATTGATTGGTTCTAGTGTTGCACCAATGAAATTATTATTCATACATGCATAATATATGAGATATTTTTATTGTTAGTGATGACTTGAGGGAAGGTGCCCATTATTTTTCTTAATCACAACTGAGATGTTGTTACACTCAAATAGGATATGTGATGGAACACATTGAATACTTTATAGGTAACAGGGCACATAGTTTTATTTCCTTGAAGAATCATTTCTTAAACTACATTTTAATTTTTTCACATCTCTGTGTTTGTGACAATTACCCGACAATTCTCTGTACTCTGTAATGGAAAATACAGCTAATCGAGGAGATGGGAGTTACCCAGGCCCCAGCAAGCAGAAAAAGTAAATGCACACTTCATCAGGGCCTATAAATAAGATCAGAATCCTTTGTTTAAATTTGGAATGGTGATTGGCCAAGACCTTCACAGCATTGCAAATGAAAGTAATGCAGTGTAGTACAGATTCTTTGAAGGGGATGTAGCTAAATTAAAATCAGAAATGAAAAGGGCTATTGCTAAATTATATCAGTAATTTGTTAGTAATTTTTCTTTCATATTTTATATTCTTGTACACACACACGCACACGTACATATATATGCATGTATGTAAATGGATAAATATGAAGTAAATAACAGTTCAAAATCTAATCCAATTACAGTCTGATAGCAGCAATAAAAGACACAGTTTTTGTAAGATTATTTTAACTTTAAACTGGAATTAGTGCCTTTTTCAGTTCATAAACAGGCTGTTTCATTTATTTACTTCTTTCGTTGCTTCAGCTCCCTGATCATAATGCAGCGAAGGATGTAAATTTCCGTGAAATTTTTTATTTTCCCAAATTTTGAACCCCTTCATTTCTTGCAGTTTGCAACTGGGCTTCTGTTTTATAATTTTTGCACGTGGTTTATTCTGAAGTGAGTATTGAGAATAAATGCATATATGTTATATAGATATGAGTAAGGCAGAATAAAATGAAACATACATTTAAGGTTCATTACATATTCGATTTGGAATAAATCACGTTCAGAAATCAAAATAACCAGAAGCATATTGACAAATTAGGGCAAAATAATCCAAAACCAAAATGACATGACTTGTTTTTCTAAGATTATTTTTAAATTTTAAACTTTATTATATGTTTTTGTCAGTTCAGAAACAGGTTGTATTAGGTTTTGAATGGCTTTTAACTGGGTATTTATTCATATATATATGTAATATTTTGTATATTTCTTCCTTTTCGCATTTTTATTTTTCGAGTTTGTTCTATTGATGAATTCTTATTTTAATTTTTATATGTTTAGATCCAGTGCAACTGCTTATCCATGGCTGCAATTATTAACTCTTTGAGGGGCAGGAAAAGGCAATTAACTTTTTCAGCAAAACTTGTTTTGCTTACTATATCAGGTGTTACGATGAAATTATCTGTGACAATTACACATATTTTGTCCAAGATGCATAAAAAGAATGACCACTTCTGGTGGTTATTGTCAGTGCCCACAGAACACATCCCTACAAATAAGTTTCTATGGTACTTATGGAAACAGTTTTTCTTTTTCAAGCAGAGTGCAACTTTGCGTGTGCTGCATTCCCACACTGTTCTTACAGGCTTGTTCTTGGTGCTGCAGTGTGCACATTGTCATGATGTTGTCTTTGATGGCTGATGCTTATTTTCTTGAAGAAGAATTGCTGCATCAGCTACTGGCTTATGCTTCTTGATTGCCATCTAGTGAGCTATAAGGGAACTTCAGAAACAGCCAGTCTTGAAAACTATTAAAACGAGTAAGACATTCATTAGAAAAGGTGGTTACTGTAGGTAACCACTGGCCTTCAAAGAGTTAACATAGCTGAGTAATTGCCTTGCTTTGATTCCAATTTAATTTTAACTTTAGATGCGTTAAGTTTATATATATATATTTATATAGGGTGCATCGGAAAAGTGTATACACAGTTCAGTTTCCAACCAACAAGGTTAAATTTCTGTGGTCTTCAGCATTGATACGTTTCTGAGTACAAGTCACAACTGATTCCATACTTCACACCAAAGTGTCCAATGGGATTTCTGTGCACACCGCTTGAATCTCATCCCAAAGTGTGTCAAGTGTGGTAGACAATGGTACACTTCAGCTTTGACTGTGCCACATAAATAATCGAGCAGCATAAGGTCTGGAAAGCTCGCAGGAAACTCGATTGGTCCCCTGCTTCCTATCCACTGGCCTGATACATTTTTGATCCAGGTATTCTCGCACATCCCTGTGATAGTGTGAAGAGGCGCCGTCTTGTTGGTAATAAAACAATGCATTACTGTACATTACGGAATATCAGGGAAAATGGAATTAGCGAGCATTGTTAGATACTTTACTCCTATTACATAACCTTCACAATGGAAAGGTCCAGTGAATACTCTAAGAGATAAACTGCACTATACTTTTGCATTACGCCAATTCACAGCCTTTTTAACAGTAATGTGAGGATTATCTTCAATCCTGTACACACAATTATGCCTATTGACAATTCCATTAAGTTTAAATTGTGCTTTATCCAGCAGCGAAGTAATGACATCCATAAATCCCAGTTCACATATAACCATCTCCTGAACTCCTGAATGGTATTATCACCATCTAACTTCCAACTAAATTAGCATCTTTATGTTTTCAGGTTGTGCTAAAACAGTTCTGTATGTTTTGTGCTTACATGAATTTTCAGGATACGGTGATAGCTTTTATTACATTAAACACACTCCAAGTTCACATTATCCATCTTCTTTTCATCACCATGGGCTGAAAGTTTGTTCATATTAATTGAGCGTTCACTTTAAGCGAGTTCATGTTAAAGGGAGGCCTACTGTATCATAGAGTCGTAAGAATAGTTCATAAACTACTATGAAGATGTTAGATTTCTATAATAAAACAAGTCTGCAATGGCAGTGTTTTTAAACTTTTCTAATTGATTCTTATGTACCGGGTGGCCATAATTAAACTGACAGTGTTCTGTAGCGCAATCTATTTGCGAGAATGACGCCACATTTTGTAGGAAGATTAAACAGGACGAAGGATTCCGCGAAAAAACAAATTAATTCCAAAAGTCACCGCTAGGGGAATATTTGGCGCTGTGTAATAGAAAATAGAGTGTTAACAAATGCAAATCAATACAGAAATTACCTTTTATTTTGCATTCAAATGAGGTTCAATGTGGCTGCCGTTGTTGTGGACCACATATTGCATTCTGTGCACAGCATGCACAACAGCAGAAAGTAACGTGTCTGCAGGAATTTCCCGTACAGTCCATGATATGTTATCCTTCAACGTAGCCAGGGCCTGGACCACTCCTTGATAGACCTTGGACTTATGGTAACCCCATAGCCAGAAGTTGCATGGGGTAAGATCAGGCGACCGAGGTGGCCATGCAGTTGGAAAGTAGCGGCTAATGACTCTTTCTGTTGTGAATTTCTGTCGTAGCATCTGTTGTGCTCGTACAGCATCGTGTGAAGGGGCTTCATCTTGCATGAAAATCATTTCCCCCAGGCATTGTCTTTGCTGAAGTGCCAGAATGACAAAGCTGTTCAACATGTGGCTATATTTTTCTCCTGTAACAGAACAGGTTTCCGTCTTGTCGGGGTAATGTTCTCCTAGAAGAATGGACCTATGATAAATTCCGCTGTGAACCCACACCAAACAGTTGCCTTTGGTGAATGTAAGGGAATTGCTGTGATTGTATGTGGTGATTTGTCATCCCAAATTCGGCAGTTCTGGGTATTCACAGTTCCATTCAGGTAAAAGTGGGCCTCATCTCCCCATAAGATTTTCCACGGCCAAGCAGTATCCACCTCCATTCTGGCAAGAAAGGTGAGAGCAAAAATCAGTCGCTTATCATGGTCGGGGTACAGTAACTCCTGTACACGGCTGTTCTTGTATGGATAGAAGTTGATAATCTTTTGTAAGATTTTCCATACCGTACTGTAAGGCACGGGGTAATGTTCTCATAGAAGAATGGACCTACGATAAATTCCGTTATGAACCCATACCAAACAGTTACCTTTGGTGAATGTAAGGGAATTGCTGTGAGTGCACGTGGTGATTTGTTATCCCAAATTCGGCAGTTCTGGGTATTCACAGTTCCATTCAGGTAAAAGCGGGCCTCGTCTTCCCATTAGATTTTCCACGGCCAAGCAGCATGCACCTCCATTCTGGCAAGAAAGGTGAGAGCAAAAGTCAGTCGCTTATCTTGGTCGGGGTACAGTAACTCCTGTACACGGCTGATCTTGTACGGATAGAAGTTGATAATCTTTCGTAGGATTTTCCATACCGTACTGTAAGGCATATCCATACTCCGAGCTACTCCACGAGCGCTAGAGGTGAGCGCAATATTGTCTGGTCCTCTATCGACAATCGCCGTGGCAATTGCTTCGATTGTATCCTGTGGTACAGGTTTTCGTCCTCTGCCTGACTGAACCTTCAAACAACCTGTTTTCTCAAACGTCGCAACCATTGCTTTTAGCCCATTAACTGACACAGGACCGTTACCTTTACGCATTTTTTTGTGCGTCCTAAAAGCACGAAGAGCGGCTGACGCATTGCATTGATTGAGGTAAAAGAATTTGACCAGTAACGCACGCTCGACTAAAGAAGGAGACATTGCACATAAACATTCAATCCAATTGATTCAAAACGTAACATATTGCCTTTTAAAACCCAAGCGGCTGGCACTGTGCCAATGGATGTAACATGAAATTTGAATAAAGATCTTCTTCTGCTCAGCGTACGTGATATTGCAGATCACGAGACTTTATCGGTGTTTATGTAGATTTTACGCTTTTTTAAAAGTGTTGCCATATTGCACTTGAACTAAATCAGAAAATGTGCATAATAAAAGGTAATTTTATTCCGTATTAATTTGCATTTGTTAACACTCTATTTTCTATTACACAGTGCCAAATATTCCCTTGGCGGTGACTTTTGGAACTAATTTGTTTTTTCGCAGAATCCTTCGTCCCCTGTCTTGTTTAATCTTCCTACAAAATGTGGCGTCATTCTCGCTAATAGATCATGCTACAGAACACTGTGAGCACTGTCAGTTTAATTATGGCCACCCGGTATTTCCTCAAGGAAATGTAATGCATTTGTGATGTGTACCATTTATCACTGCGTTTTTTTGATTTCGCACGGTGGAAGGATTGATGTTCTCAAACATGTTCGTACACAAAAACACAAAGACAACTTAAGTTCTATTGAAGGGAGGGAGGAAAGAGAAAAGTTACTTTTTTTCTATGAAAACAAAGTACCAAAAAGTTATTAATGTAGAATGTACTGTTTGCAGATAAGAAATAGTAACTGGACTTTCAGATATTAATTAGTAACAATTTGAAGTTAATTCATTATTAAAAAGGATGTCTTTATTATTTAAAAATATTTCTGTCATTGAAAATAAATCTCCCGATTTATAAAAAAATTTTCCCGATTTTTGAGTATCGTAGGCTGTCAAATATGTAACATAAAAACCTCCAATTCTTATACAAAGTACATGTCTTTTAGCATTGTATATTAAATAAATAAATAAAAAAAATCAATCAAATTTATTTATTTCATATGGCCATATTATTCTTCTTAAATTGTGCTTGAAATAAATAAATAATAATAATAAAAAAGATTTGAAGACACAAAATTTAAGTAAGGCAAATAACTTGTATGATTAAGCTATGTTTAGGAAATTTGGGAAACAGAAGCTAACATTGCTCCGCAATAATAAGTTAGAGAAAAGTTTTAAGTCTAAAATAAGCCCTCCGGGGGGGGGGGG
>KK119854.1:21551-64938 GCA_000611955.2 Stegodyphus mimosarum
ACAACAGTCTATGCTGGAGATAAAAATGCTTGATTTAAAAAAGTGTTATCTTTGCTTGCTTTCAAATTGCTGTAGAAATTTAAAATTGCAAGTTTTACAAAATACGAAACAAAATTAGCATTGCCAAATGTTATTAATATTATATTATTAAAAACATATTATTATATATGGTCATATTCTGACATTGAAGAAAGCACAAAAATTGCATGTGATGTCATTGTATGTTGAAAATTTTCTTTTTAATGTCAGCATTTTAAGTGAATAGCTGCTGGGACAACTTTTTTGTTTCAGGTTAGGATAATTCACACAATATATTATTGGCACATTAATTCTTTTACTGATAATGAAAAAAAGTTTTTATATTACATTAAATTTAAATCATGACATCATACGCATTAACCTGAAGTGCCACAAGTTTTTGTTTCCTGGTTTAGCAACAAAAAATTATTTACCAAGTGGTTGTTGCTTGGAAAGAATGAACTGATTTTATTTATATTGAAATGTTTTTATGCATTTTCGTTTTAGGTGTAGGCTTGCCCACTTGTATAATATTAAGAAATATATGTATAAAACCTGCTTCTCTGTTCATTGCCTTTGCTTATGCATGAACGTATTTCCTGCTTTTAAGCAGCACTTAAATATAAAACAAATTTAACATTGCATTTAACTTGTTAATAATGTGCAAAGATATTCATTTGCAGCTTGTTGTGAAGGTAATTTTTTTTATCTGTACTCATGTTCATATTGCAAGGCCCACTGTATTTAAAATACTTAACATGCTGTGCATTGTAAATATTGATTTTCGCTTTTGATTTATTTTATTTTCATTTCGTCTTGTTATATTGTGACTGTTAATATTTGAGAAAAGAAGAAAAAGTGTATCATTTGTTAATAAATTGTTTCTCTTAATTTTTAGTGATGTCAAGCCATGTCTTTTAGTTTCCTCTCAGCATGCTTTACAGATTCCTTCTCCTGGTAAGCTACTGTAACTTAAGCTGTTTGTATGCTTAATTCTAAACCTATGGGAGGTAAAAGATTTACCTCTTTGAAATTGAATGAAAATGGGAATGTAAATTTTGGACAAATGTTTTACTTTTTAACTATCCTTATTTATATATAGAAATGAAATGGAAATGGAAGTAATGACAATGTTTATAAACTCTTTGTTCATTGTTTCTTATTTTAACACTTGAATTAATTATTAAAAGGATTCTATATAAAAGATATGTAAAATTTATAGGCAAGTTACATGTGTATTTTTTTTTTAATGTAGTTTAGTGAAAAGAGCCAGATAGCAATATTTAAATATTAAGGCTCCTCTAGACCAGGCTGAATCACCAATTTTTCCCTCTTGGCGATTAAGGGAAAGCACTGCCAGTTTTGGCTTGTTTATTGCAGACATTGGCTGAATGTCTGCTGTTTTTTAAAGATTGATTTTATAGATGCACGGCATTCCACACATATAAACATTTTGGATAATTTATTAGTTCTTGAATAGTTTATAGATAGACGTTTTCACATAAATAAAAATTTCAGGTATAATTTATAAAACATATTCAAAATAACTTCTGCTTTAGATGTTTCAGTTTAGTTAGCCGAGTAAAATTAATAAGATATGAATAAAAACTTTCAGTGGTGTCAAATGGGAAAATAGTTAGAGTGTGCAAATAAGTTCATCTTAATGATACTTTAACAAAAGTTTAAATAAAAATGCTGTAAATTCATACTCAAAAAAGAACTTTAGAATATGTTATCAATTTAGTTTGAGATATATTGAAATAATTGTAGAAGACTCTGTGAAACACTCTCTTTTAAATGTATGAAATATTTCGTAACATATATGGAAGAAGAAAGTACAGCTTTCTGAGTTTTGGATGCTTTTCTCCAAATGTTGTATAAAAAATTAAAAAACAATGAATTTGAACATATAAGAATGGATTTTGTAATTTCAGCTATGTTACAAAATAATTTATAATTTATATGTTTCATACAAATAATTTAGATAAAATCTGTCCCTATTCTTTTTACAATTAAAGAATGTGTGTTCAAGACATTTATTGCAGACATTGGCTGCAATAAATGTCTCGTAATATTCTTATATATAAGATACTTATATATAATCTTATATATATATATATATATATCTTATATGTCCCCTATTAATAAAGATTTGAAATGAATTACCACATGTAATTCATTTCAAAGCATAAAAGCTGTGACCTTCACATCTGGTACACACTCCTTGCAGTACACTTATAAATATAGATAGACAGAGGTAAGTAAGTAAAAAAATATTTTCCTGATAAAAATTTCATTCAAATCTTTAAAAGTGTCCAAATAGTAAAAAAAAAAAAAAAATTATACTGTATGCCTTTACCACTTTACTTATGTTGTTTTGTATGCTCATATGAGGCATTTCTTCTTGATATGGAATAATTAAAACTGAGCTGCTGTATTATTTTTAAACTCTTTCCATTTTAATTCAACATGAATATTTTTACTCTGACTAGTCTCATCTCTCTCTTTTTCTTTTTGCTTTCATATTACCTATAATTGTCTATTGTAGACATTTCATTCGTTTTGAGTTGATTTATGTGTTGCAAATTTAATTTTAGGATGTGGATACAGTTGATGTTACTTATATGGAATTTAATGTGGAAAACATTACACGTAGCTGTGATGTTTTTAAATTAGTCCTCAGTGTTTTCACCTATATATTATTAACACTTTATTTACATGTATCCAATATTTCATCATGAAAGCATTCTCTTTTTACGCCAGTATTCAATTCCTATTTTGCTTTCCTTTAAACTATGATCCTGAATTTTATTAGAGCTTTTAGGTCTCCTGAAGTCCTGCAGCATTCATTATAATTAAAAAAATATTATAGCTGTTCAATGTCAGCAAATTTTCAATAAAATCCACTAATTAGATTAATGCTTTAAAAATTACAATTTATTTTTTTACGCAGTTCTGAAAATGGTAATTTACATTTGGTTTTTAGGCAACACACGGATTCTATCAGAAAATGCTATATATTGAACAGCATTGTAATAAGAAAGCACTGTACAAAATATGTAAATGTTGCATAACTTCTTTTTTAGGATTTGTACATAGTTTCCTTCAAATAAACCTTAATGGGAACTTATTTTGTGAAAACTTAAGAGTATTAAAGTGGCCTCTAATTTAAAAGTATGAAAATAACCTCTAATTAAGATTTAACTGCAATTATAATTATTTTGTATTTGTGATTAGATTATATAATTGCAATTAGATTATGTACTTACAACATAATTGCATAAAGTAATGAAATTAGAGTTCACAGATACAGTGTAATATAATTACAATGCAATTACAAAAATTGTAATTATAATCATGTATTAATACCATAATATTATTACAAGTACAATGTAATTTAAATTGGTACTACAATTACATACTTTCCACTCAAAAGAAGATACTGATAAGCCTGGAAGTCATTATCAACAAAAAGCCTGTTCAGGACAGTTTGACGACAGTTTCCACGGACAGAAAGTACATTCTTCAGCGCAGGCAAATCATGACAATAAAAATCATTTAATCTCATGATTCACTATAGTTTTTATGTGTTTAAGCCACAGAGGCTAAATTTAATTCTGAACAAAATTATTTACCTATATTTTAACATACTTTATGAATTATTAGAAGCGATATGGCAAGTATCTTCTAAAAATAACTGTCAAATATTTGTATCCATTAATTGATTCAGATAAACACTTTTATTATTTAAGTATATCAGAATAACAGTTCTGTGTTCCTGAAATGCAGAAACTATGGAAAAAGTTAAAGTAATGTTCTTAGAAGCATATGATATTACTCACCAGATGCAAAGTTATAGTTATTTTTTTGCCATAAATACAAGTTAATTGCACAGTTGTAAAATGTTAACAACATGTTGTATAAAAAATTAATGTTAGTAAGTTTATCAGAAGTGAATTAATTCTGCAGATAAACTTTCTGCACTTGAAAATTACTTGAAACTTCTCTACACCTGAGGGGGGGGGGAGGAAAGACGTTTAGTAAAATTAGATTTGCTATAACAATTGAAGTTTTGATGTAACTTCAGTTGGACCAAACACCTATTTACAGATGGAAGACAAAATAATACGAACACATGTGAAATAATGGAAAATCTTTATTAATAGGGGGTTGGACCACCCTTTGACTGAAGTGCAGATTGAATGCGATGTGGGATAGATGCGTAAAAGTCATGGACAATATTTAAAGGAATATTAAGCCATTCCTCCTGCAGAGCGGTCTCTAATTCCAAAAGTCCGGATGGAGGTGGAAATTGGGAGCAAAGTTTGGACTCCAGATATGCCCATAAATGTTCAATAATATTAAAGTCCGGAGACTGAGGGGGCCAAGCGAGGTGTTCAATTGCATTGTCATGTTCTTTGAACCATTCTTGAATATACCTAGCAGTGTGGATAGGGGCATTGTCGTCTAGAAAAAGTGGTCACTCCCCAGGGAATACAGTCTGGACAAAAGGATAGACATGATCCCCTAGAATGCTTAGATAGTGATTGGATGCGATCCTCCCATGCAGAATAACATGTGGCTCAAGACCGTGCCAAGATATCACACCCCATACCGTAATGGCACCACCCCATGCTTCACAGTTGGAAAGAGGCAGTCAGGATGAAATGCATCTTTAAGCATTCTCCAGACATAAACGTGTCTAGTAATCCAAAATAGGGTGAATGATGATTCATCTGACCACATTACCTGTTGCACTGCTGTGAGGACCAGCCTTTGTGATTTCTGCACCATTGGCATCACTTGAAAGCATTAGTTGTTGTCACCAAGGGTTTACGAATTGCTAATTCTGTCATAAATGTTCTCAGCATGAAGTTCCCTTTTGACAGTTTTAGTTGAAACTGGGTCGTGGAGATGACTGTTCATTTCGGATGCTATCTCGGATAACAATTGCTTGTACTTTTGGGCTACTATGCGCTTCAAGACCCGTCTATCCCTATCAGCCAGCTTTGACTTTCGGCCACTGTTGTGCTTTGAAGACATCGTCTTACCCTCTTTCGTGTATGCTGTCATAATGGCTGATACCGTACTCCTTGCACACCCCACAAGGTTAGCTGTTTTCATAACCGATGCTCCACTTAAACGTGCTCCAACTATCATTCCTCTTTGGAACTCTGACAGGTCTGGCATTTCAACTTCTCACAGACAGTTCAATCGAAGCATGCAACACAGGTGACTGTTGTTGAAAGACTAATACCTTCCTCTTCACGCTCACTAGGTGGCAGACTTCTGTTGCAGGTGGCACGGCTATACTGCACGTGTGAAATACATCATACTTTTTCACAGGTGTTTGCATTTTTTTTCCTATGTGTGTATATATGCATCACTAAAGAAATAAATGAAATTATCATGCTTAAAAAACAGATGAACATACCAGTTTTTTTCCTTTGTTACCCTTTACATTGAGAAATAACAAACAGTTACAACGTTGAAAAATATTATCCGTGAAATTTTGTTAAAATGAAGGAACACATACCATCTTCTATTCAAGCATTACACTTCAAAAACAGATGCACATACCAATATATTTTCACTGTACTTTACACTGAGAAATAACATGCAGCATAACAATGAAAAAGATTATCCTTGAAATTTAGATAAAATGAAGTAACATATACCATCTTTTATTCATGCATTATTAAATAAAACTATTATGCTTTAAAAAAAAGATACACATAATAATTTCTTTTGTCCATTATCCTTTACACTGAGAAATAACATGTAGTATGAGAGTGAAAATTACTATCCTGAAATTTTGTTGAAATGAAGGAGCACAATTTTTAAAGTATAACTCCGTTTTTCCAATGAATAGTCAGATTTCAAACACATATTCGTGAAGGTTCACTGAAACAGCACAGTCACCCAGTACTTTAAATAAAGCAATATGGAATAACATAAGGGGAAATTTATGCACACTGGACATCTTTCCTCCTTTTTCTATGGCATGTCATCTGATATGATTACAGATGTGCCTAAAAATGTAACCAAAGAAAAACGTTTCAATATTAACAAAAAAATTGTTTACAGATTAAAATTCATTAATTTCATATATTATAAAGTATTATAAAGATCATGCATGAAACAAATCTGCTTTCCTATCCTATTAAGTTAAACTTAACTGAAATTTTATACTGGGGGGGGGGGAAAGCTATATTACTATATATTACAAACAAGAAAATAATGCCATAATAATATACGCATAAACTAGGAGAAAGTAACACATATTACATAAAACACAGAAATTATTAACATATTGATTATAGTAAATTAATAACTTAATTTCTAAATTTAGTCTTTTATATATATTTTTAGTGATTTATCCTAAAGTGAAGGTATTCCTATTTAATTAGAAAACTGTTGATTGTAATAATTAATGAGGCATTAGTATAATTATAAAATGGGTGCATTTCTGTTAATGGGATGTCATTTAATACAAAACATAAATGTTGGCAGGAAATCTAGTTGGATGATGGCATCTGTAATGATACATAAAGCTTCATGAAAAAATGAACTTGTAATAGCAGCTGTAAACTTGTAAATGCTGAAGCTGTGCAGGTTGCCATTATTTGTGCAGTTCTCTGATGTTTTTTGAAGTGAAATTGCTATATACATTACTATGTACATGGGAAGAACAACACTTCTCTCCATTACAGGTTAAGCATAAATTTTATTATATATATATATTTTTTTTCTAGAATTAAAAAAAATTGTCATAAGTGAGTATTCAAAAGTTTTACATAATTTTGTTTCTACTTCTTTTAAAATAAAAATTACTATATTTTTCTTTAAAATTTTTTTAAAAGTTAGTTGGCTTATTATGATGGTCTTAAAGATACTATTTTATGTGTGGGTCTTGTAAAACCCAAGCAAAGAAATTTTTTTTTTAATGTGCAATTACATGATAAGTCTCTTTGTATTATCTCTTATTCTAAAAAAATGTACAGCTTTAACTGTACAGCATTGAGAAAAAACTGCAATCAAATTTAATATTTCTTGGTATAATAACAGTTACAACAGATAAGAAAATCTGAGGTGACTTCATCCAACTTTTTGAAGAAACTGGGCCAATAAATAAATTTATAATTAGAGCAGACAATGATTCCTGCTACAATTGTAGTAATGTTTATTGCTCTAATTGAAATATTTAATTTTTAATTTCTCAAATCATTCAAAACATATATTTCCTGCACTACAATTTGTTCATCAGATAATATTTGAAGATTTCTCTTTGAAGTTGCCTTTGTGAGAGATAGAATTTATATTTTTCCAAGGCACACACACAAAAAGGGAAACATTTTCGGCATCTTCATTTTTGTTTGTATTTCTTTCATTTATCCCTTGGATCTGTTTGCATAACCCTAACTTGGGAGCAGTGTGCCAACAGGCATTTTAAAAAGCATCAACGGCATTTTAAACGACAATTTTTGAAATTGCATCAGCATATACATATCCAAATAAAGTCATTAAAAACACCAGAACGTAGTTCAGAAGCCTTCTGAATATGTAGGCAATTTCTAATTTAGGGATAAAAACACAAAATAACGCTTCAGAAAATATTATTTATCATGTGTAAAAATCTGTTTTATAATACGGATCAGTAATAACTGTTTATTAGTGTAATGAGGATTTAATTTGATAAGATTAAATTCTTTTGAAGTATAGAATTCATGAAAAGTTTTGATTTGGCCTTTGAAATTCATCATTATAGGCAGATTTATTTGATTGTTATGCATACATTAAAAACACTACAATTATTTTAGGAAAAATAAACATGCAGAGTTTTCACAAATTTAATGTGTTTATCTGAATGTTCTGCATTCATTTCCAAATTTTTACTCCATTGCCAAATTGTATAATACTGTGGTTATAAATATATGGTACTTGTACAATCCTTGCAATTACTGAAAGCAAATTATATATATTTTGTCCCACACTATTCAATTTATTCTATTGTCTTCAGACGTCAGTGTCAAAATTCTGGAAGTTATTTTAACCAAGAAATGGTAGTGGACACCATGCGTAAGCAACTCATCTAACTTTTCAACAATAGTGATTATAAAATGAGCAAAAAAAATAAGATATAATGCCAATGATATTTAGTCATTATGTTACATATATCTTTGGCAAACATTCAGATTTTAACTTGTGTTTCTAAATTATTATTTATTTTTTAATAAGTTTCAATGTGCTAATAATTTTCATATTGCATTACTATAATTTTTACAATTAACACAGGAAAGCAAAATCTGCATTTTAAATTAGAAGCGAAATTTCTTTTCCACATTCAAAACATCCGCATTGGCGATGTTTGGCAACGGGTGCATTAACCCTAGACCAATAAGAATTTCAATTTACTTGCACATTATAAACATTTGAGAAGATATAAAATCTAAATGAAGGTGTAAATAATATTATACTTAATAGGCAAAGTTGAGCATCTGGAACAGGTTTCCAGTTGTCTCTTCAGCAATTATTTATCCATATTTTTCTTCTTTCTATATTTTTAGGAAATTTTACCAATATATGACCTTTCCATGAATGATTTTGAGCAATTAAAAGCTGCACATCCACCCATTTTACACACACACACAAAAAAAAAAAAAAAAAAAAAAAAAAAAAAAAAACGTTTGCCCTCACCTGTTGCACCGCTAATTATGCAGCCGCATTAATACTCTCACTTGGGATCCCGAATGCCTGATGATTCAGCCTGGTATATAAGAGCCTTATTAAGTATAAATTCCAGCATATGTTTTGTAAAAGTGTGGTGTTCTTTTACTTATTTCAAAAGTTGTTTATACATTAAATATTATTTTACCTTGTATAAACATATTTCTTGTAACCCTCTCTATGCATTGTAAAACATTTAATTGTTAATTTAATAATCTTTTATTAATTTAATAGTTTCTCTCTTTTTCCTCCTAGAGCTTTTCCCATATCTCTCTCGGCGCCTTGCGAACAGTATAAAAGGTAATTAAAGCATTGTGTTTGTGTCAATTTTCATGTCAAATTTTCCTTCTTATCTAATCTTTAGGATATCTTTTTATTTATTATACATTTGACAACGCTGAAATTTTATTCCTTTGTTTTGTCTTTGTATAAATCTAAACACTCAGTAGCAACTCTGTAAATTTTTTTATATTTATTTATTTATGTTTTTAATGAAGTTTTTTTTTTGGGGAGGTGGCATTCTCATGTTTTTTATTTTTTCTCTCATATACATTTTTTAGTTATTAAAAAAATTTTTTTTTACAAAGTGCTTATTAGTAGAAGCTGCTTAAAAAATGTGTAAAAGGTAACTTCCTTTTTAGAGAATATTTTATTACTTGCATATGTAATTTTTTTTTAAATCTTAAAATTTAATAATTAGGTAATGATATTAATCCACTCCAGTATTTTGCATTGAATGTGATTATATAATTATTTTGAAAGAAATAATTTCTGCAATGTGATAAACCAGTGAACCATTTGCAAGGTTGCTGTGGTAGAAAATTTCAAAAGCTTGTAAGAGATCTAAATAAAAATGTAAATAAGTGTTAGCAATAATTTAGGTCTTTAATGAATTGAAGATCGTAATTTTTATCCCAACAATGGAGTTCCTGTGGCGGATTTTTATTTTATTTTACTTCTTTTTTTTATCTCATATTTCAAATATGTTCACCTTGATTTTTAAAAATTTACTGATATGTCCTTTGTATACAAAATTACATTTGTAAGGACTTGTAAAGTGTCTCTTAAATGAAAGTTTCCCATGTTTATTTTTGCTTTCAATTTTTTCATTTGTTTATGATGTACTCCAGGATGCTAGACTTGCATGCAGCTTGCTAGTTCTGGGAACATATATTTTCTGTTATTCTTGATGAATGGTAAAGTCATTGGCTTTGCATTTTAATGGCAGTTCTAAAATCTGTACTGAGATTTGCAATTATAACTACAGCAAACTTTGTCTAATTAGTTGTTTTATCATTAGGGGATCACACTTTGTCATTTAATTTTTTTTCATAGTATACATGGATTGGAAGAGAAAAAAATGTACCGAATGGGCCTTTTAGAATCATAGTGTATTAATATTGTACCATAATTACAGAACTTTTTTTTTACTCATTTTGCTTGTCTGTGATAATTACACATTCTTTTAGACTCGTTGAAGCTATGAATGGAATCCCCCTGTGTGTGTGTGCCAGTTGTGCACCTTGCAAAGCTACTTGATTATGAGGAGCATCATTTCTGAGTGATAAATCTGTCCTAAAAGCATTTTTGCTAAATGTCTTTGGTCCCCTTATCACCAAGAAAACAAGTAACTAAAATAAAATTTTTGAAATATTTGCTGCCCTGTTCATTCTGGCATCTAGACAGCCATATACATTCATTGGAGTCCTGGCTTCAAAAGTGGAAAATAGCTATTAATGTGGACAAGTCTGAAGCAGTACTCTTCGTCATGTTGATAGCTCACTCATACACATAAACTGAGAAATCCTCAAGTCAACTCTATCCATTCTCTAATTATATTCGCTTATAGAGACTGCTTAGACTCATTTCATTTTGTTTATATATTGTCAAGGATAGCTCATAACCTAGGATTGCAGACCTACAGGCCGACAGTTTGAATTCCACCAAATTTAAAGTTCTCTATTTTTATATTATATTAATATATAATAGTTAAATATTTTCAATTATTTGGTTTAATAATTACTTAACTAGTGGCTGCTAATTTTGAATGCTATTCTGCCATTTCCCCCTATCCCTTATTTTTTTTTTGGGGGGGGGGATACTAAATCATTTATGGCTCTGGAAATAGTCCGACCCGCTTTACCCACCCACTAATTCAGAGGTATTATCTTGTTAACTCGCCCCAGCCTATAGTAAACTCCTGCTTTTGACGTCACTGTTTCACTACCACAGCTCTTTCCACACGGTTTTCTAAGTTAATCTATGACTAGCGTTTACCATCTTTAACTAAAATGCAATGATTCATTGACTTAATGTTGCTCTTTCCATCTGGAGTAATTCATTACTTTAGAGTCACTTCCACAAATCATCATATTAGCCACAAATTGCTATCATTTATTCACATTGATTCACACAGGATCAGTCTCTTCCCTGTCGCCTGGATCACATGACAAAATCACTGAAATCATCTAGAAATCACCTTCTTTTTAATTTGGCAGTACTAACAACATACATAATAAATTTCTGTACAATTGATCTGTTTAGCAGTGCTAGAAATATAAAATTTTTGTGGAGTTGATCTGTTCAAGAAATACAGCTTTTCTACATTAATTAAATATAAGGTGATTAAAAATTAACAAATGTGACAACCAGTTAGTCACATTTTTTGACTTACCCCTTTATGAATGTAGTGCATTAAAGCAAGTTTGAACGTACTCACCACTTGGATGTAGCTTACTGTTAAGTGATCTGTGATCTTAGCATTCTCAGAGACAGTTTCTGCTTTGACTGCTTTCTGTAATGCAAATAATGCACTGCCATGCCAGTGTCTATCGAACACGATACTAGTTGCACTTACTGATAAGTAAGTATGTGATTGATTCAGCATTGTAAAGATTATATGAAATTGAGAGAAAAAAAGAGTGTTGGCAGTCTGTTAATCTGTACAGTTAAATTTTATATTGCCATTGTTATCTGGTGACAGGATTTTAGAATATCTTTGAAGAATCTGTTTGATAGTAATATTGGTAACTTTTTTTAAATTAATGGAATTTCTTGCTAAATTTGATTTGATAGTGGCAGAACAGTAAGTGACAAAATGTGAAAAGGAAATCTTCCATATTATTTTTAAATAGAGTAAAGCAAAAAACAAAATTTGATATGATTTAAGAGTTGAAATACTAGTATAATTTAAAGAAGTCAAAAAATTTTATTTCTTTATGGCTTTGTCCTAAGCTGTAGAATGTTAGTATTATTAATATGCTAGATTTATTCATTATGCTAAAAGTCAAATATTTATTCGTCATAATTATCACAAATTCTAGAAATTTTTTTGAGATTTTAGATTGCGCATGGTACTACTTATCAGGGATTATTCAAGTTTATTATAAATCATTTAAAATTAATGAATATTAATATTTGAAACTTATATGGACAGTCATATTACTAATATACAAAGCAAACATAAGGAATTTCAGGGGGTTTCGAATCATTCAAGTAAACTGAAGAGTAATTTAGTGCAATAGGTTGCTCATTTATTAAATTTGGTAATTAAGAGAATGCTAAAGCTTCATTCGAAATGATCATTTTCCTGAGCGGAGATAGTTAGAAGAATTATACAATCATTTTTCAATTTCTATGAATTGTGAAGTGTCAAAGTGTGACTACATTAAAAATGTATATTATACTTAGACTGCTTTCTGTTACTATGTGTAATTTCAAAAATTAGTCAGTTAAATTTGTTTATTATATTAACATTAGGTACAATTTTTAAGTGCAGTAAATGCTGTTAATGAAATGAGATAAAATTTAGCATTTTTTGTAAAAATAATTTAAGAACTTGAAATTATTGTGAAATATTTGTAAAACTTCAGATCCATCCAAAAGTTTGATAACCTTATTATGTCTGTAAGCATAGTGGAAAATGATCTTGTATATGTTTTTCTGGAAATTCAAAGCAGAAACAAAAATGCTTCAATAGGAAACATCATGTAAATCTATAAGTGATGCTTAAAAATGTTAAAAGTTATTTTCCCTCCAGTGGTTTTAGACATTGTATTATCACCAGTTACTTATCCATAGTATAAGCAAATTAAATGAATGGAATGAAGATAATTTTTATGTGAAATTACGTGTGAAATTGTGAGAATAAAAGCTCTGGCACTCAGAATTTTCGTGTTAACTTTGCTTTAGAAATAAAAGCTGTAGCGAAATTTCATTAAAATAGTATTATATTTATTTGTCGTATTTATGTCTGCAAAAAAACTTTTTTACAGCTAAAGTTTGCAAAAATTATTTACTATCACTAAATAGCCAAAGAACATCTTATCAGTTTTTATCAATTATTTAAATAGATCTCTCTATCTCTTTCTCCTGATAAATGAATTTATCTTATATTTGTATACAAAATATATAAGAAGTTCATTGTGGGAAAAATAAGTTTTTAAATGAGCATTTATTTCATTGTATAAGGTTAAGGAATAGTGAAATCCATTTACAGTAATTGTTAATTATCAATATAGTAATTTTTTTCAGTCAGTGGAAGTAATTATTTCCTTGAAGTAATTATGATTCCAGTAAACCCTCCTCTGTAAGGTTCCATGGCTGCAGATAATTTTAATCTTCGTTGGAGGTGTTCATCTCAAAGAAGCCAAATATCAGTGCAATTATCCATTTGCTTAATTAATTTATTCTGTTCAAATCTTTTGGAGTGTGTTAAAGAAAATTACTAAAATAAAAAAAGTGTGATATATTAGCTTAATAATAATGCTATGCTGATAAAATTACAAATTAATTGCAAAAAACTGTGTACCTAAAGGAAAAGGGGGAAAAACTCAAGAAATGACTTATTTCATCGTAATTTTCTTAAGTATTGTAATTCTGACATAGAACTTAAAAGTTATAAAAAATTACTCTCATCATTCAGAATTTTCATTTATCACTCTTCTTTCAACCTAAAACTTTAGACTGTCATTTTTTAATAATTTCACTTATAATGAATTGTTTACTAGTAATATTCATCCCATTCCCCAGCTGGTACCTAGCATAACTAGTACTTTTTCTTTTTTCTTTTTTAGTACCACCTGAGTCAGTGGTTTAGTGACTATTAGGTAACAACAAAGACTCATTCCAGCAGCATTATTAATGGTCTTGAAATTATACGTTCTTATTAACACCATTAACTATTGTAACCACAATATCATATCAATTTGTACAGATAGGAAAATCAAAAATCACAAAACAACTCAACTGTGTAAGGAATCATTTAAAGTGCAATGTGAGAAAATGATGTGATATAAAGGAGCAATATAAATTACACTGTGTTGAAATAAAAAAATCTGTTTTATGAATGTATAAAAAAGTAATGGAGCTACATCTCTTAATTTATGTAGTATTAAGGAATATTTTAGGTTAATAACAAAATTAAGCAGTTTTTGGTAATCATTAATAAATATATTTGTATGTCAATTTGATTAGGGAGTTATCTTCATAAAGAGGAATATTATAAATATTAGTACCAATGTTTATTTATGTTCTCTGAAATACTGTTCGCTTTTAGAGGTGGTTGACTATAGAAAGTGAACCGTGCAAATTTATTGTATTGCACAATTTTCTTGATTGTTTCTCAGTTTTGCACATTTCAGAAATGACCTAGATTGTAATTCGGAAGGTATTGGATAAAAGAAAAAGTAATTGTTTCTGAATGATATTTCTTTCCTGTAATTAAAGTAAATGATCAATCGTTTTTAATAATTACCTGAAGTCATTTAAAATTTATTGAATATTTATGTCTATTAATGTGTTCAGTATTACCTATACGGTGAGGAAATGATTTTATGAAAATGAGTAAGTAGAAGCATATGAAAAAAGAGAACAGTATAATAGTCATGTGCTTTTAATTATCAGCATATTAAAGTATATGTGTGTGCATTATGTATCTTTCATGTTGTTAAAATCCTGAATTGTTTTAATTTGATATTTCTTCATTAATTTGTGTCGTGTTTGTTGAAATCTTTAAGATCCAGAGGTTGATGCTGCAGCCACAATGCTCACTTTGAAAAATGGTCCAAGTGTCACAGTTCAGCGTAAGTCCCCCCCTTTTTTTTGTAATGGTTCACTTGATTGTTTTTGAAATGTAGTTTATGAAAATAAGATTACTTAAATTTACTGCAACTATTACAAAGATTGTGTCCCTTAATTTTATTGATTTATATATTTATAATATGTAACATATGAATTAGGATTATTTCATATACATTTCAGTGATTTAGAAAGTAAATTTCTGTCACTTAATTGCAGACACAGACTGACTGTGCAACTCGGGAAGATATTTCCAAATATTGTTTGCAAATAGAAAAATATAATGATTAAATATTTGTTTTTATTAAATTCCAAGACATTAGTCTACTTATTTTAATTGAAATAGTGAATTTATCCTTTACATATTTTCATGTTATAAATTAATAACATTTGTATTGCTTGAATGCTTGCATGAGAAAGAATTCTGCTTTTCATATATTATGTGAATGTACTTAATGTTTGTTTATTAACATATATTATGTGAATGTATTTAATGTTTATTTATTAATTCACTTTTGTGTTATTCAAAGTATAATAATGCACTGTAAAATCAATTCTAATTTCCTCCCCCCCCCCAATTTTTTTTTTCATATTTGTTTGCAAACTTTGTATATGAAGCAACTTAATATTTAATTTAACATATGATATTTCTTAGATGTCAGTGAAGATTCTGAGAGTGATATCATTCAATGCAATCATAGGTTTCTTCGTAAAAGATTCCGCCTTAAGTGAGTATCAGCATATTTGAATTAAAATATATCATTATTTATGATTTTTTAACAATATTTTAATCATACTTTCTGATTACTGGTAATCCCACAAAAAATCACCATCTTATTTAGAACTTTGTGAAATGGCAAGAAAGTTTTTCTTGTCTCTTTATGGTTTAAAGGTGTTCTGCTCATAAATGATAATAAAACACATTTTATGAGAAAAAATCGAAAATTCATGTGTCCAGTGTTTAAGTAAGTGCATATTGTTCGTCGAAATGATGGTTGAATATAAAATGCATAAATTCATATGTGTTCGATCATGTGTATGGTACTTACATAATTTACATTTCCTAATTAAAGTTTTAATATAATAAAATGAGAAATTTTTTATGAAAACAAAATTTAAATTTGAATAGTAAAATAAAATTTTTTGAGAGCAATAAGCTGTATTAATTTTATTTTGTCTTTTCCCCTAATATGTAAATGTGATAATTTTAATGTATTTAAAAATTTTGCCAGGTTTCATTAATAATGATAATTAATTGGTAAAATTAAACTGTGGTGTTAATTCTTTAGGAGATATGATACTGCAATTCACGTGGTACAGATTTCACTGTTTATATCTTAAAACTAATCTGTGTGAAATATTCTGGCTTGTTAAGCTTTCTCTTCTTTCTCTAACTGCCATTCTCTCATCTGAGACAGATTCCATTTATGATGATCCTATTTTATGTTTGCAGATGAAGAAAAAATCGTATAAATATTTTTTAACATATTTTTGCATTAAAATATATTTTCCTAGCATTAATTTCAGCCTTTGAAACAGGTACATGCTCTGTGAATTTTTTCAAATGACTTCATACACAGATTTGTTTGATAAACATGGTGGTATTGATTTCGATTTGGAGTAAATTTTCTCTTAGTAATTTGTAATTTGATTTGCTGCAAGTCTTGGTGGTATGTTGTGACAATAACTTTTTAATTAAAAATATTGTAAGGTTTATGCATTCTTTTTTGAGAAAATTTTTACTTGATTAGTACAGTTATGCTAAAGATGATGACAGGGATTTCTTGAAGTTAATTGATATTTTCATTTGATAAAGAATTACTAATTATCTGGTTTGATAAATACTTTCAAAATGGAAATTTTGATAGTTGTGCATGGATTCAAGATCCATTTAGCATTAGTGCTGTGTCTGAATTTACTTCTGTTGAAGAAGATAATTGAGTTAGCTTGCAAAAACAGTTTAAAAGCAAAATTTGGCAGCATAGAATTGACAGAATGTTAGATTTCAATAGAAGATGAATATTCCCTTCTAATAGGTAAGACTCAGCAGATTTTAATTCCATTTTTGATGGTGTATGTGTGCAAAGCTGGGTTTTTGGCTGTCACTGTAGTATAAAGCAAAAATCAATGTGGAATAGGAAATGAGAGTAACGGTGTTCAGTTTCATTCAAGGATTTGAGAAAATGTGCAGTGATTTGCAGACTAAGCCATCACAATGTTTCAGATTTTAAATTATGTCCAAAGGGCCGTTTTTTTTAACAATTTGTGTGGTTACCTTTATTTATTAAATATCATGATCTTCACACTTAAACCATAAAATTCAGTTAAAGAACAATATCGCAAAATAATTTTAAACTGAGCATATCTTTAGAATTTTCTATACACAGTCTCATGGGCTGGAGATAAAAATGTTTTATCTGTACAACGTTGCCATTGCTCGTTTTGAAATCCTTGAGTTTGTTAATCAAAAATTCGTTAAAGTTTTACAAAATATGAAATCGATAATAAAACAAATTTCAAATTTGGTATTCCAGAGGCCTATATTCGCAGCAGGATTACGTCATTCAAAATTCGATGGCTCTAGGTACTGTCATTTTAATACAATGCGAGAAACATACATTAATGCACATTTTTCGTTATTTAATTTCTTTAAATATAATACAGGGCTGCAATATTTGGTGGCAACAGTTGAAAAGTGAACCAATATTTAATGTTTCCGATGCAAAATCGCAAAATGAAAACAATAGTCCTTCAGGGACAAAGCCCCTTTGTACTAATAATGAAGATACACGAGTTTTATTTATTTTTTATTTCTTACTTACAATTACTTATGATTAGTCAAACTTTTACTAAAGGTAGGGCACCATACAAAAATTTTAATTGAAAGAAAACCGCCGTGAATGGGAAAAGTTTAGGAACCGCTGTATTACGTGATATTTGCCATTTTATAAATACAAATTTTGGTAGGAAGAAATTGCTTTTACACAGGGGCTTTGTACTAAATTTGAAAATAATATATCAACTCACAATATGTGTTAATTTCAATATATACGAATCTCCAACCATCAGAATAATGTAATGTAAAATAAAAACTTGCCTTTTCCCATCTTGGTGATTTTACTTTTCTTAATAATTCCAATTCTGTAATTTTTTTTTCTGATACTAAGTTATCATAATGTGTTATATAAATTGTATATAAACAATATTAAATTGATGCCAGTGTTAAAATAAATAAATAAAAAGAAAATCTGGAAGGGTTCGGATTTTAATGCCACACCAAAGCATTCCTTAGAGGGTTTGTTAAAGTTTTTTTCTATGTTCTCACTGAGCTTGCAGTTTACCAATCTGCTCTTCTAGTCATGCTTGCTAACACAACTTTCTTTTCTTTTTAATTTTATTAACCATTACTTTGCTCTTTTACACCATGTATAAGTTATTTAGAATTCCTGGTACAGCATTAAATGTTGCCATGAATTTCTTTTCACTCTTTCTCAGTTCATTGGGTCAAGATGACTTACACAATTTCTTTGTCTTTTTATTATGAGCTAATAACTATTGTTGTCTTTTTAACTTTATTTATTAAATATCACTTTCTTTGCACTTCTGCTGCATAGAATATAATAGCAAAATCACTAAATATTTAAAAACAGCATATCTTTAGAATTTTCAGTAGAATGTTAAGTGTTGCCATACATTTTCTTATATTTGCTATATTTTTTCTTTAAAGTGAAGTTCAAAATTAAAGCACCTGTGGTGCTAATAAATTATTGTGATTTAAAAGCTCCTTCTTAGATGGCTATCCAACCAGACAAAATTTCCCTCAGTATCTTGTTGAATGAAACTTCTAGAAACCATTGCTTTCAAGAATTTCAAATAATTAGACAAATTTGTTATGTCTTAATTATCCCTTCCTTCTGGCTGGTTGACTTCATTGAAGCACAGTGTTGGACAGAATATTTGTACAGTCACTGGAAAATCCTGTGGCTAGAAGCCTGTCTTTAAAATTAGTCTCTGGGAGAAAGCATTTCTTAGAGGTCTTTTTTTATTGCATTTTACATCTATATATTTCCCTAACATCACATTCCACTAAACATATATTTTACGTCTACTCTCTATTTTCTTAAGGAAAAAAATGTTTAAGATGACAAAATATGGTGATTTAAGACACCTGGTAATTGATTGTATTATATCAATTATTTTATTGATATTTAGTTCTTTAAAATTTCTTAATTAGTCTTTAAAAAAGTGATTGCAGAAAAACTGTAATTTATTTTAGCTTATTTTCCTTAAGACAACATATAAATTGTGCTATAAATGATGTTAAACGGTTAATAGGCAAGGACCTCAACATTGTGGTGCAAAGAGGAGTAAAACTTGCAAACCTGTTATAACTAGCAGCCCTAGTGAAGACCACACCTATAGTGCCTGCCTGGATCAACAAGACTGTTGCCCTAGTATTAATCCTGCATCTGATGAAGATGGACAGCATTGGTCTGATGACAGTAAAAATACCACTGAAGAAGTCTGCCCTTCAAATGATGCTAACATTTCTTCGAAACAGGTAATATTCTCCCGAAAGAATGAGGAAGAAGAAGGAGCTCATGCTTTGATGAATTTGGCTGAGATAGCATCAAAGAGATTGTTACGTAAAGTAAACATCAAGGGTTCGTGAGTAAAATATTTTGCAAATCATACATTGGTTCAGTACAATCATCTTGAAGATATTCCTTGAGAATAATTGCTTGAGATTAAAAGTTTACATGTTTGTTTCTGTCTGTGTCTTGTATTTTCTATCATTAGCTTTGTTAAAAATGCCAGTTTGCAGAGTTAATGTACAGAAATCTTTTGAAGAGCATTTGTTGAATATTTGAATAACTTTCATTCATAGTTAAGTTATTGTGAAATGAAAAGAAAGGCTTTCTGATTCTTGTTTTATCGTGTGTAATTTTTGTAGTACAGTTATAATAGCATGATATTTTTAATACTTTATGTGCATATCATTGTATTCAAATTGACAGAAATTATATTTGATCTTCTTAAATACTGTGCTCATTTGATAGCTCAATTGTTAGGGCAAAGTATTTTATTAGCAGAATGAAAATTGCATTATTTGTATGCTGATTCATTTTACTGTAATGCCTCTATTTGATTATGAAGTGAAAATATTACTTGTTGTTTACTGGTTAAAATGTATCTAAACGATACATAAAAAAATTGAGTGCCTATTGATGCAATAAACTAATGCATGTGCACCTACAAAATACAGATGCATTATTTTTTGGTGCATAATTTATTAACCTTGCAAAATGGCTACTTATGGTTGTTTGTGTTTCTTACTTTAAATATAAAGAAGCCTGTTTGTATTTTGATTGAAATTTTCTTTTATTTGACTGTTAATGTATATCTCATTTTGAAATACCTATAAATTTAGGAAAAATATATATTAAGCAGTTTATTGAATATTTTTGATTCTCATATGAATATATGTGTGTATTACTTTTTATAATTAGGGGCATATCATGATTTAGGCAGCTGCCTAATTTTTTTCCTTCTAAATATAATTTATTGGAGCTGTGATTAAAGTAACTGAAATTAGATTTGATTTTGTAAGCATTGGAATAATTTATATATATATTTTTAAGCATATCATGCTTGTTTAACTTTTTAATAAATCTCGCCTCTCCTACCTGCTAAAATTATAATGTGTAGAATGTGTGGTGTTTCTGAATTTATAAACATTCATTGATGATAAATTAATTGAGATATTTAAAAAAGTCATGTTGTCAAAAAGTACTTGGTTATGAAAATAAAAATACTTTGAAAGGCACAAACATGCTTTCTAAATATAATGTATACTTTAGTAATGAAAATAAAAGTGCTTTGAAAGGCACAAATGTGCTTTCTAAATATAATGAATGCTGTCTTCAGTTTTAAATAATATACTATTATATTTATGTACCTGTTGTTGATGCTTATATTATATGTTTCAAAATTATTATGTAACAAAATTTCTTTGTGTCTTAAATACAGTTTTGATTTTGAGCTTGATATTATATTTTTTATAATTGAACTGTAGGAAAGTCCCTTAACGAGGAAATTTTATCTGTGAATATACATAATAAGCAATAATATAATTATATTTCTTTAAGTAATCTGGTGTGGTTAAGCTTTATAATAAAATTTGAATAATTAATATACAACATAATGATATGCCTCAAATAAATTCTTTGCTTCCTTTTAGTGTTTTGTATGTTCTGTAGTATGTAGTGTATATATCTGTTTTTCCCTAGAGCTCAAAGTTGTTGATAGGAGGAGTGACATTTGAATCTCAAATCAGTTTTAATTGACTTTAATGATTGAGTTTATTTATTTTTTAGTTAAATATCACTATTACTGATGTCTTCCATAATTGAACTCTTGTAAAATAAATCTAAATTCTGAGATCAGTGTATTTTTTTTAATTGCTTCCTGACAGTAAATATAATGAAATACATGGATCATTATATTTAAAAAGAAACTGTAACTATGTAGCATTTCTGAAAAGTGTATATTTTGTTGAAAATTATTTGCTCACTTTAAGTCTAGTTAAGCTTGTATTGTTATTTTTTTTTTTTTTTTTTTTTTGTATTCTACATTTGTTGTTTCCACTGTAATGTTACTTATGATTATTACATATTTCTCATGTCAAAAATATTGTTCAAAACTAAACATGATACTACAAATTATATTAAAAATATAGGGGTATTCTGTTAATTGTTTTCAGTGTAATGCTTATAGTATTATTGTTGAATAATGCAACAGTTTTAAAGATAAGCTTCTTTGAAGATGTTTTAATTTTTTTATTTTTGATGCACCATAGGTAGCACCAGCTTTCTTTTGCTGTAACTTAAAATGCTGCTGAATTTTATTTAAATATGTGTTTTTAGTATGATAGCTGAAGTTATTTTTCTGACTGAAAAAAAAAAGATAATCATATATTAAAAAGAAATTGAACTATTGTAACTGAATGTTTTAATTATTCATCCCTAAAACATTAGTCTGTGATCAATTTAAAAATTAAATAAAACTATTCTTGACAATTTTTACTGAATGATTGAATATTCTTATGAAATTGTCTAGTTAACAATGTTTTATTAATGCCTGATTTCAAAGCTTCTGAGGAATGTTTGGTTAAAACCAGTTCATAAATAGAATTTGTATTTTTATGTGATTAATATAGTTTGACAAAGGAAGAATTTTTCAAATATGTTTAAGCCGATGACTTTCTGATTGTGTCATAATTTAATCATTTTTTAAACCTTAGTTATACTTTGAATGTGATTACATATAATGTACAAATTACGAATTACTCAATTTTTACTTTAAATTTTATTTAGAGTGATAATATATAAAGAAAAGCATATGAAATATTTTTATGTGTGCTTTTATTATTTGTAATAATATTCTTGTGTTTAGTTTTGATTTCCCTTATTTATACATGTATTTTCTGTAATACTGACTGAATGTTGTTTGTGACTGAGATTATTAATCAAGTAATCCAAGTATAATTCAGTAGTGACCCTCATATCTGTGGATGTACTTTTAAGAACACTGGATTAAAGCAAACATTATATAAAGTAGGATGTTTTCTTAAAATTCATAAATACAATGAAATTGATAAATTTTGCATTGCAATATGCAATCAACATTAAATAAATTAATGTATATTGTACATTAAGTTATATTTCATACTTTAGTATCAAATAATATAATTCAGACTATACTGTATGCTACAGTATGTATTCTAATTCTTGTCTATATAAAAATAAGGAATTCATACATTTTAGCATAACTCATAAAAGATGTATGAGGGATAAAAAAATTCAATTCAAGGAATGGTAGAAATAAAAATATCATTCTTTTTTTAACAAAGCAATCAAATAACTAATTTAATTAATTTGTCTCTAATTAGAATAGGGAGAATGCTACACATATGTTAGAGACAAATTTAACAGAGGAGTATAAAAATAAAGAAATATGAGTCGAATACCGTGACCACATGTAATCATGATCTTCTGGAGTATATTTATAACAATTAAGAAGGAAGTGAGCAAAGAAATGCAGAGACCTAAAAAGAGACTAGTAAGGTGAGATCTGAAGTGACAATTTTCATTTTCTATTCTGAAATGAGCATACAAATGATTATTATTATTGTTGGATATAGTATGCTCGAACTACTGTATTTTACCATGTTATAAGCCTGTCATGCATTTTGAAATTTAAAACAGTATTTTTAGGAGGAAGTTAGTGTAACCACAGATATTGGGGTACAACTTACTTTTTACAACAGAAACTCAAAGGTACAGAAGAATGAAAATGTATCTGAACAAATACTTTTAATCTAAATTAGTATTCTTTTTCATTTTAATAACTGTAGTTTTAAAGAGCAAAACTTGTAATTCAAGTATAACCTGCAGTGTGTAGAAAGTGCAAAGTTGTGTCATTTTATACTCTTTATGAGGAAATCACACATTGACATGAAACAGCATTTTTTACTGTTTGTAACATAATACCTGTACGCTAGCTGTGATATCTATTTGTGAATTATTAGTGCTGAATCCTATGCAACAAAAAACTTTTCAGCACGTCTCTTTTCATCTAACTTTATAGGTTTATTAATCTTATTTTATGTAAAGAAACTTCTAATTTATATTTTATTCTGAAACATTTCTATCTGAGATGTTTTTCCCTACCTCAGTATAGTTCTGCAGTTTTTGAAGCTTTTCAGCATTGATATTATTATGTCAAAAAATATCTTGCATAACAAATTTTACACTGATTTCAGAATGTTTAAAATTATTATTAATTTTTGTCTTTCAATCAGGTATCTCAAATGTCTTTTGCATTCATATCCATGTAATTTGTATTAAGTGATGTAATAATCTATATCATGACATAAAATGTCGTTTTCTAGCACAAATTATCAAGAGAGAGAAAGAAAGAGAGAAAAAAAAAAGTAGCGACAGCATAGGAAATCAAAATGTTATTTTTAGCCACGTTTTAATGTGTCTTTCAAATTGCTGCTGTGAATTGTTTATCATTGTTGCAGAATTTGTTGGGATGCTTCTTAATATCTTGGTACTTCTCAGTGTCAAAGGATTGTTTTAAAATATTTGTAGTTTGAACAGCAACTTATATACTATGGTTTTATTCCTATTTTTAAATATCATTATTAAAATTATTTATTTTCCAAAAGCATTTCATTAAAAAAATAAAGGAAACACAGGAATGGTGACATGACTATCATGTGTGGCAGCACAGGCCAAAACCTATTAGTTATATATATTAGAGAGAGAAATGCCTCATTCGTAGTTATTTTCAATGTAAAATTTCTCTTCTCAAATGAATTGCTTAGTTTGAAAGTGAAACAAAATTATGAATTTTAATTATTAAACTATTATAGTTAAAAAAACTTAGTTACATAAAGTTATAGATAATAATCCTTAGTTTCATGAAATTTTTATAATTTCTTTCTTATAATTACAAGAATTGTTTTAGTTGCCTTCTCCCATTGTAGTTA
Source organism: Stegodyphus mimosarum (assembly GCA_000611955.2). Lineage (NCBI taxonomy): Eukaryota > Metazoa > Arthropoda > Arachnida > Araneae > Eresidae > Stegodyphus > Stegodyphus mimosarum. Next base: position 45,934 of record KK119854.1, read on the forward strand.
GTTTCCATATTCACTAGATTAGTTATACATACTTTTTTATAAATAGTGAAAAAAAAATCACTTCCCCCCCTAACTGATATGTATACATTTCGGTGTACATTTATCATATGTAGTCATGCAGAGATACATGAGATTTCTGATTGAAATATTTTCCTTTGTGTTGATATCTTGTTGTAAATAAAATGTTTAAAAAAATTGTCTTTAAATTGATTATTCAAATTGCTCAGTGAATTGAATTATTAATTTTTTCATTGTAAAATTAATAACATCTAAAAAAATTACCATTCTTTTTTCTTGTTATTTTAGTGTTTTACTTTTTATAGGAATTAAATTATTTCCTTATTCTAAGCAATAAAAACTCAAGTAAGATATTTTCCTATGTATATCTTATGATACTTGCCAAATATGCAAAGTTATTGTTTTTTCAAGAAGTTATATAAACATGTGTAAAAAGTGTATTATGTCAATTTCTGTGATGTAATGTGTGTTTTGATTTCTTGTAATCTACTTTTAGGTCATTAATCTAGCTTTCTGTTTTACAGATTTATTATTTTTAAATATTACTACGTTATTGCTTTTCTCTTTAATTGCTGTAAATGAATGCCATGATTATTTTAGTTTCTAGATTACTGTAGCAGTGTTTTTGATTATTTGTCTTTATATAGAAATTAATGCATATTATTTTTGAAAAATCATAAAAATTTTCTAAAATGTTAAAATTTATTATAATTTTAGAATAAAAATATAATTACATTAATATGCTAAATGATTTTAATTTGAAGAATTTAATTATTTTGTTATGATATATAAATTCCATATATATTTGCTACATTAGTTTTAATCTTTAATAATTATTTTAAGTCATTGCATCTAAAATATTGGTTTTATTTTTGCCATTTTTTTCAAAATTATATTAATTTTTAGCTGAAATAGTAATCATAATTTAAAACTTGTATATACTGTAACATAAACTGTAATGGCACAAATATGTATATAAGATTAAAAGTCAAGAAATGTTAACAACACAGACTTTTTGAGTTATATGTACATTTATACTTCTTCATGCTTTACTGTTGTTGAAGTTGTTTGACTGTTTGAGAAAAGAAATATCAACATTTTTCAAGTTATAAGATTCAGTGTTGTGAATTTGGCAGAAATATACCTCAGCTTCCTCCCCCAGTTTATTAGAATTTCATGTAATCATAATTATACAGACCAAAATCTGAATAATTTGAGTGATGTTTTAGAAATGAATCGTTCTATAAATCTTGGAATTTAAAGAGTAAGCATACTTCATAAAAAGTTTCACGCACAAATGTTGCGCCAAATACAATATATATTTTCTCACAGATATAAATATTAGATGCTTCTTTTATAAATACTTCCTATATTTCATTTCACTTTTCTAAATTTAAATCAGATGAATCAGACAATCTAAGACTCGTACATGATACACAGTGCATGAAATGAAAGTAATTTATTTTGCATGGAAGGATATATAGTCATTGGCTTTTAAAATTCTCTGATTTGAAATCACTTAAAATTAATTAATTGTTTCATCATTTCGCTTAAAAGTCTTACTGCTCAAATTATAATAAAAATTCTTTATATTAATGTTTGTTAGATATTTGATATATACCTTTGAGACAAGATTTTACATTCCAAGTATAAGCAAGCAAGGTTTCTTGGCTATAAATCAGAATTATCAATATAAAATAGAAATCTTAAAAGATATCATGCATTTTTTTAGATTGAGCAACAACTTCATTCTTTCTACAATTGCCAAAAAATTTGATTCTAAAATAAAATAAAGCATGTTTACAAAAGAGCACTATTTTATATATAAATGTGTATGTATATATAATTCATAGATTTCATCACAAAAATTGCATAATATGTGCAGTTTATATATCAAACTGCATAATATATGCAGTTTATATGTCAAACTGCATAATATGTACAATTTGATACTATGAAAAATTTCATATATTTCACTTGCAATAATAATTACTTAATTTTTAATAAAAAAATCTTTTTTTTTAACTTTTCATATTTGATGTGTAATTTTTATTTGCTGTGATTAGTTATGAGAATATTAAATATTCAAAAAAAAATCTTAATATTTTTTTCATTTAAAATTTTTTGAGTGAGAAAATGTGTTATGAGCATTTGGTTGTACAGATAATTTTATTTAATTGAAATGGATGAAATCAATCCTATATGCAACTGAAATTTTTATAAACACTTTCCGTATTTAAAATTATTTTCCTTCCATTATTTCTAATTAAAAGTATGCACGTAAGCAGACAAACATAGCTTTTGTCAATTATCAGTGACCAGCTTCAAGAAATAAAATTTCTTTTTGCAACAGCTGTGGTGCTACTCTGTAATTATTTGATAAAAATTTAAATGCAAAAATAAATTATTGTGCTGCTATGAATTCTGCTGACTCCCCCCTTCCCCAAATAAAAAAGATAAAATGTTGATGATCTCTTTTAAAAGTATAAAAATTTACATGTTGTTAATTAATGTATTATGGTATTAACAATTCGCATTTTTTGTAAATGATTGTTATGCAGCTAATAAGTATTTTGTAAAGTTGGATGTAATGAATGAAATTCAGTAAATTTGGAAAACAAATATGTATAAGACAGATTGAAGGTGAGAATTCCAAAGAATAGTTTTATTTGCTAAGTAATAGAAAACAGCCAATAGTTATTTTTTTCATTAACTGAGTTTGAATGAATTTGTACCTCCAACATCAAAATTAAGAACTTAAACTGTAATTTCATGTGTGTGACCGTACATGTGTATTATGTAATAAAAGCCATAAATTACTAAATCCCCAAAAGCTGAAAATCAAGTTACATTCTTTAAAGATTTAAAATTATTAAGCCATATCTATTGAAAGCATTATATATATATATATATACTGGAGTTAGATATGTAAAAAAAAGAATGGATAATATATGGAAAATATGGAAGCACCAAAATAAAAACATATTGCTGTGACTAATACAGTATAGGGAAATTGTTGGCATTCAAAACGGCTTGTAGTCCCCTGGAATGGATAAATAAAGGTCTTGTATGTTTTGCAAGGGAATCTTTTATCATTCTTCCTGTAAAACATTGGTGAATTATGTTAACAATGAAGGCAGTGGATAGTGCAGATTTCTCTCCAAAATAGCCCACAAAGGCTCAATAATCTGGTGACTGTGATGGTGTAAAGCTCATCCTCATGCTCAGAAAATCAGTCCTTGATGATGTGAGCTGAGTGAACAGGACTTCTCTCATCTTTGAATATGGCATCACCACTGGGGAACAAAATTTTGGGTCAAATTTTGTATGTGAACAAAATGTAGCATGAAAAACAATAATATGTGTAATTTACCATTAAATTTGTGAAAAGAATTTACCATGGGATTCACGTGGTCAGCCAAAATGGTCACGTAAGTCCTTGGTAGTAATGTGACTTTGCACAGTAATGATGAATCCATGGATATGGCTGCACAAACCATGACCAAAACACCGCATTTCACTCTTGGCAGCAAACAATCTCTATCATATGCTTGGGATGGTGTTCACCAGACATAAACTCATCCAGAAGTTGGAAACGGTGTGAAGCAAGACTCATCCGACCAAATGACAATTTTTCATTGGTGTACAGTCCAAATTTTATGATTTTGGCACTACTTTCTCCTTGTACAGGCATTTTGATTACTGATGAGTGGCTTTGAATTGCAGCTCGCCCAAAAATACACTGCTTGTGGAGCTCCCTTGATATTGTTTTGGTGCTGACAGAGTTTGCAAGTGCGACATTCAGTTCAGCAGCCACTTTTTTGGCTATAGTCCTCTTATTTTTCATGACAGTCCTCTTCAGTGATCGTCTGGCATGAACACTCAACACACATTTTTGTCCATGCTATGATTTAGTGGATGTGATTTTTCCAGTTTTCCTCTATGAGTAATCTTAGGTATTGTGCCTCCTGAAACACCAAACACTTCAACTACCTTGGTTACAGAAGCACCGAGCATATAAGTCCCTATCAATTTGCCTATGTTCAAATTCATTTAACTCTGACATGATGCACCCACAACTGCACGGAACACTGTCTCTGTAATGAATGACACTTGTAACATATTGAGGATGTTATACAGGTAACGTTAATGAGCAGTCACATCAGTGACACAACAGCTTTTGCAAGAATAAACATTTCATTTCAAACATGCATTTTACGAGCTGTTTCCATATTTTTATCCAACCTTTATGTATATATATATATATATGTTTTTTAAAAAACTGTTTTGAAATTATATATATATGTGTGTGTGTGTATCAGATTTATAATTCAATTTAGCAATAGCTTTTTAATTTCTCATTTTTAATTTGAGTGGCTCCTCTCTGTATTTTAAAAGTAGTAATAACTTTTCTGGACTGCACCATTTCTAGATTAATCAAAGTCAGAGGGCCTGCATAACATTGATGGCATAGCTAATGGGAACTCAAACTCAAATTTTGAGAACTGAAACCTTTCTAGACAAAACTTTCTCTTGGTGAGCTTTCATATTGGATAATTGCACATTTTACCTTCTGCCACTCTTGCGGTTTAAGATGATATTACCTCGCTCTCTTCCTATCACAACAGTATTTAAAAATATAAATATTCTTGAATAGACACGATTAGGGTGCCAAGTAAATTGTGGCCACAAATGCCAGTTGAAATAAAAATGAATATTTAATCTTACTCGGCTGCAAACTTTCCTCTTCAGTATGGAACTATGCTTTATGCCATCAACATTGCTACGTTGTTTTGCTAATTTTTCATCACATATACATGTGACAGACAAAAAAACTGCATCACCTGTGGAAAAGTGTGCAAATTGGGATTAATAAATTATTTGCACTTAATTACTCAGAAAATGAGAAAGATTAAAAAATATAATCTTCAACAAAATGCAGAACAAAATAATTGATACTCAATTATCGTAGTTAATGTAAATTTTATGTAACTGCAGTCATATTACATGTACTTACAGGTGTATGCATAAGAATCACATCAATATTTAGTAAATCCTCTATGAGCTGTGATGACAGCCTTGCAGTGGTCCTGCAGAGAAGGTATCAACTTCTGAATGTAATCCTGGCCAGTTTCATGGGTCCAATCCCTAATAATGTTTTCCTGCAGTTAAATTTTAATAGTAGGTTTCTCAGTAATTTTGGTATTCATTATATGCCAACTATTTTCAACGGGATTCAGATCAGAACTTTTCCCAGGCCAGACCAAAACTTTCAATGCCATGTTTTGCCAGATTGGGCTGCACCTAAAGGGGAGAAATGGGAGGAAAATTACTTTTGTAATATCCGCTATGTTATGGACATGGAAACCTGTAAATAAGGCAACAAAATCGTATATAAATAAACTAAATCATACTTACAGATTTCTCTGTATGAGAGCGTGCAGAGTCATGATGAAAAATGCAGTTTCTAGCACCTTTAAAATGATCCCCCCCAAAAAAACACTGGTTTTAAATACTCCTCCAAGATGTGGGTATAAACTAAAGCATTCACAATTTCAGTTATGAATTTCTGGCATTCATGCTGGATATGCATCTCGAGACTATTTGGCTCACTGTGAATTTGACAGTAGGCAATATGCAATCTGAATGGTAAGCTACACTTTTATGTCTGTGGACATACAGCTTATTGTCCGATTTGAATTTAGATTCATCATAAAGAATTATTGAGTTCAAATAATGCATGAACATGCTCTTTTGCCCAAGGAAGTCGCTTCTGCATAGTGCTTTGTGTAAGTAAAGGGTTTTTCTTGGGGCAATATGCTTGTAGATCACATTTTGCAAGGCTTCTTTGAACAGTTCATGCACTTAAATTAACAGCACACTCTACAGTAGCATTTGTGTTAGGATTACAGAGAGGCATCTGTTTTAGATATCGATAATCAGGTTTTGTGATCCCCTCGTTTATCCCTTCTCTCAACATCTTCAGTTTTTAATCTCAATTTAATCACTCTGAAACTGTCAATTGATTGCAGTTTAGCAATAATGAGTGTCAAATATACTTTTTGAGCTAAAGCAACCACCTTAACATTTTTTCCTTTATGTGCATTCGAACATACAAAGCCATCCTTTTCATTGCTTAACCCTCTGAGCACCATGACTGGCTTTATCTGATAATGAGATTTTTTCTTACTTGGCATATATTAGCTTATAGTTTAATATATTTTGCTTTCCTACTTTCATTAACATAAATGTCATTTTAATAAATGTAAGTATATGAAAATGAAGACTAAGGCAAGTAAATATACAAATTTACTTATTAAAGTCTGTTTAAATGCAGGTCTTCATAACAGATCCAAATACTCGCGCTGCTGAGAGGGTTAAAGAAAGAGAAGAATGACCGTTTTCCCCTTTTGACATGATATTTACAATTTTTCTTGGTGATGCAGTTTTTTTGGTCCTCTACTGTATAGAGAGAAATTATTTGAAAAATGAAAGAAATATGCTTTACGGAATGCTAAGATAGTTTTTCTGAAAAATTTCGGCTTCTGCGCAGATTTCATTCAAAATCCAAAAATTTGATGATTTAATCAATATTTTAATATAAAAAAAGTAAGAATAGTTTTATGTGTAGTCATTATCAGAATGTTTGCTTTATCTTTCTGCATAAACTGAATAATAATAATAACAACCAAAACATAAAATTTATAAATTAAAAGAAATATATTATAATGTCTGGAAAAATAGTATAAACTGAATTAAAATTACCTTTAAATTTATAAAAGTAAGATGCAAATTCCTAAGAAGACTTTTAAAAATATTTTTGAAAAAATGTTAAAAAATTAGTGAAAAAAAGTTTTTAATAAAATTTGTTATAAGTCAAAACTCAAATATTATTATAATTATACATACAATCCAATATACTGTATAAGAGCAATGTACTATATAAGCCAAAACAGTTTTCACTTCCTTATTTATGATTTTTTTTTACACTGAAAGGTGAAAGTAGTTAAGCAAATAGTTAGCCCAAAAGGGCTATGATTTCATTTTGGCATTTTACGTCGAAAACTAAAAGTCTGAACCACTAATCAAATTGTTGCCACCAAATATTATTGCCTTGTGTTATGTTTAAAGAAATAATGAAGAATCTGCATAAATGTATGCATGTTTCTTCATTGTGATAAAACAACGGTATCTAGAACCATCAAATTTTGAATAACATACGTCTGCACCCGAATATGGGCATCTGGAAGCCCAAATTTGAAATTTGTTTTATTATTTATTTCAGATTTTGTAAAATTTTAATAAATTTTTGATTAATAAACTCAACACTCTCAAAGCGAGCAATGGCAACACTGTACGGGGGGAGAGAATTTTGTCTTCAGCGTGCGAGTCTGTGTATCGGAAATACTAAAGATATGCTCTTTTGAAACTATTTTGTGATATTATTGTTGAATTGAATTTTATGGTTGAAGTGCAAAGAACATTATATTTAATAAATAGAAGACACACAAACCGTTAGAAAAATGCCCCTTTTGGTATAATATAAAATCTGAAAGCTTTCAGTTTTTTTTTTTTTTTTTTTTATTCAAGATTTGTATTCACCCATCTTCGTAACTTTAACACAAAATCAGCAATGTTGAGAATTTTCAGAAAGGCTTCTAATCCTACACATCAATTAGAATTGTAAATAACAAGACCTTATTGTACAATATTAAAGTTTTTATAAAGTTCTGTAAACCATTTAATTACTAGTATAAGTTTTTTTTTGGTGTGGGGTGGCTAAGTTTTAAAAGCTGTTATAAAAACTTGTAATAAAATCATTAAATTATTTCAATAAAATAATTGTGACTCATAAACTAATATAATGATTGTATAGCTAAAATCCTCGATATAGTTTTTGCGATACTCCTTGTGATTATTACTTTAGTTCAAACATTTAATATGATAAAATTTTAAAAGGATAATTTTTTTTCATTATTTGTAACTTTATTTTCAGCTGGGTGTTTTTATCAATTTATTTTTATTCAAAAAGTTATATTAGTTGTATATTTATTTTATTTGAGAATTGGAACTGGAATATTTTCATAATAATAAATAATAATACAGTCATTCAGCTGTTTGTTTCTAAAACTCATAAAGATGTAATTTTTAATATTTTATTATAATGGAATGATTGCATCATTTATATGAAGATTATTAATTGCATTTTGATGTTGAAGTGCACTTTATAAGAAAAATATGAATATTCAGTGCATATTTAATGTCAATTGCACTGTTAATGTATATCGGGTTTTATTGCATTTGCTTATTGTATTTAAAATCAGATTTTCCATTCAAGATTCAACATTCTGTTGTCAAATTTGTTGTTCCAATATGAGGTATAATTTATTAATGCTATTCTTTTTCTCTAGTATGTGCCAATTTCACTAGTTCATGAGACACATGCACTTTGTATTTTATTAAATGTGGTCATTGAACAGTCAGTATACATCATGCTAAAAAGCAGATTATGCTGATGAATATTTTAATATATTTATATTTTAATAACACATAGAACTTTAGAAGTTACATCAGATTAATGCAAATGGAAAGTTAATGTTTGCACTGCAGATATTAAGATTTAGATATTAAGTTTTCTAACCACTAAAATCACTTTTTGTTCTATGCTTGTATTTTTTTAAAACTTTTTTTTCATATTTTAAATTCTTTTCACATTTTTTTATTATAGCTTAACTTTAATTAGAATTTCATGTATTCCTACATATCAAACCCATTTCTTGATTTCGGTTTTAATCTAGTGGTCTTAGTTAATTGAATTTGTAATGAAAATTGGAGCATTTTAGAATCTTCCAGCCTAGTTATTTAATGTCGCTGATAAATGACCACATTTTAAATCATGAAAAATATATTTGCTGTCTTCCACTTTGAACAAATTAGTTCTAGTGCCAAATTTGAAAGGGAAAAACATTGCAAATTATTATCAATTTCTATTATTTTTATTATAATATTTGGTTACTTCCAATCCATCAAAGTAATTATGTATTGACTATTTTAATTGCTAATTGATTACTTCCAGTTGTATATTTTAGACCTCATAATATTTAATAAATTGAACCCAGATATTTTTTCATGTACATATCAATGAGTTATTAATAAATGAAAGTTTTGGTGTTATTATTATTTGTGTGTGGTTTATTCATGTACACTCTGATAATCCAGTGCTGATTATCATTTTCAGTTATCATTCAAGTACTGAGTTAGTTGATTTTAATGAATGCAAGGTATTATGATTATTATATTATTTATGATATTAAATTATGCTAAAGATAAATTTATGAGTGAATAGAATATGGGTTCGTAATAGATTGAATGCACAAGTCTGATAAAAGGTTATAAAATTTATTCTTATTGCAAGAAATATAACAAATTGTTGGAATTTTCCTCAGATATCCATATAATATCACACGATATAATCAGTAGTACTCAAAACTTTAAAGTACTTTAAAGTACTCAAAACGTTAATATACAACGCAAATGCAAAGCTTACTGCGAATTCTGAGGGGAGGACAGAACAACAACTGAGCTGAGATGTTTTTCTCCGGCTTTTTAAAGCTTTCTAAATGGCTGTGAGAGAGTTCTGGTTCTGTTTTCTTGAGATTTCTGGAAAGCAAAAGAGAAGAATTATGGTTACAGCTAACACAGTATTCAATTTATATACAAATTATGAGATATTTATTTATTAAATGTTAAATGAGCATGCTCCTGTATTTTTAATTTTCTGGCATACCTTTCTCTTAAAATATGCAGTGTGTGGGGATATAAAACAATTTTAACAATAATTCTACTAAAAATAGCCAACTAAATGCAAAATCCATAATAACAATATATATAAACTTAGTAAGTAAACTGAATCCACTAGTAAGGTAGCTGTTTAGTACTTCTGCTAAATTAAATTGAATGAAAAATAATATATTATTAACACTTATCCTCTCCCACATTTTATAAAGACAGCTTCATGTAATATCAGCTAGGCTTCAGATGCTTAATGGAATGCATTCGTTAGAAAGTCTTAAACAATACTCAGTCATGTGATTGCAAAAAATTTGATTTTGCTGAGCCAGTAGAGCCAAAAATTTCGAAAAATGTAGCAGCTTGGAGTGGCACATTTTGAAAATTGCAGTAGTTTAGTATGGTAAGACTTAAGCAGTTTATCATGCACATTTACATACAAATCAACACTTAATATTTTGAAACAATTTCCTTCAGTTTTACTTTGAAACAACATTAACTATTTATTTTAAAGCAACTAAAACCTGAGATAAATTTTAATGGCTTTATTGCATTCATCTGGCACACTTATGTTGTACAACATGGTTGTCAATAAATAGGTATGCATATTTATTATAAAATTAAGAAAAAAATAGTCTTGATTGAAATGTTGGATTTGTTTCTTTAGATGTGTCATAAGTGATATTAAATGAATTGGCTTTGACCAGCATCTTTTCCAGAAGTAAGAATATTTCACGTGTTAGTGAAAATAAATTAAAATTAATATTAGCATTAATTAGTGCAGCGTGCTGTAGATTTTCTGGTTTGTGGATTATACGTGCATGGTGGTGTCTGTTCGAGATTTGCAAGAACTAACCGTATTCCTCTCTTCTAATAAACTTTAAAATAAAATAATTTACATCTAATATATCGTCATGTTTATTTTCAAAATCGGTAGAGCAAGAATAAACGAGAACAAAGATCAGAAGGTTGTCACTTTTACAATGTCAGACTAAAAATGAATGTTAACAGCTGAGGCTTGGTTCCAACAATGCTCCTACCTTTTGATTGATGACATACACTTAATCAATCAAAACAAATATAAATAATATTATCGACACGAATATAAGGCTAAACAGTAAACCAAAAGAAAATTAAGTTCTTAAATTTCTACACTATAGTGACTGAAGTAGTGTTCAGGTAACAAATCTAGATGGGATTTTGTCATCGACTTAGTCATGACAGTCTTCATGTCCTTTGATAAATCTCGAACTGAATTATTGTTTTGAAATTTTGAAACTAAACTGTCTTCGCCCTGCGTCTCAGTTTCATTTTTTTCATCTTACCCCAAAGATGAAGTTATTTCGAGAGGGAATATTCTCTGGATTGATCAAACTAATTCTCTGGATATGGTTTTGACACGAACTACTCGAATGTTGCCGTTTTTCCAAGGTATAGCTCAATCACTTTTGCTAGAGGCGTTTGTCATGACACTCAATAAGAATTATGTTCCCGATTTTTATGTGTTGAGAAATCGGCACTGTAGATAGATGTTGCACTAGCAAGCCGAGATATTCGCTTATACATCTCTTTCTCAAGAGCTCTCGTAAATTCTGTAGACGTCTCAGTCCTAGGACATTGGCTGCCCGCGTACTTTCCTAGGATTGCCACCCCAAATTAAAAAAAAAATTCATTAAGTACATACATATGACAAACACTTACAGTGAATTTAAAGTATTTAGTCGTGGTGTTCCGAGAGTTCGGCAACTCCTGATTTTCGCCGCCCGCATACTTCTACTCGCTGCACCCCCGCTAGGAACGGCCCTGCTCAGTCTCATGTTGAAATCAACTTTATCAAGGTGATCCAAAAATCAGGAACTCCAAAAACTGGAATTTCACTTAAAAACAAGGACGGTGTCAAAGGGATGAGATCAGCAGTCCTCTGACACATAAATGAGTGGTCTGTCGTTCACAGTCGCACAGCACACTCATCAATTCTTCGCAATTCAGACACGACTGGCCTCGGTCTCGACGCAAAAGTTTCTTAATCATTTGAACAAGTCGTTTGCAAAAAACATCTCACCGTGGTGCTGCGGGTGGACTGAACTTCCATTCGATCTTGTTTGTAGTAACTTCTACCTCGATGGTGTTCCATTCAATTGACCTCAAGAGATTATTGGATCTGACAAAATTGCCTCCCTTGTTATAAATTATCGATGGCCTTCCTCTACGGGCAATAAATTTTCTAAGACCAAGTAAAAATCATTGATTTGAAAAGGACAAAATCAGTTCCAACTGAACCGCCTTGAAAACAACAGAAGTGAAAAAATCCAAGCTTTTCTTTTATTTTCCAAAATTAATGATCCAGGTAAATCAACTTCGACAATCTCGAAACACTATCATCTTTAACTCTATTTTTCTGGTAGAGTAGCAGGCATAGTCTGTAATCGTTTACCTCCTTGTCTCTTGGAGACACACATGCATATAAAACTTTTCGAATTGTAGTTCTGCTTTTTAGGATCCAAAACGTCTAAGTTTTGAGATCAATACGTGAATTCCTGTATGAGACATAGATACAGATCGCGCAGCTGGCCACGCTGGGTTTTCCTTGGCGTGTCTGCAGCTTGGTCGGCTAGACTCTTTTCCTTAGACGAGATGATACGGAACCCTCTCCGGACTTTGGGGCTTCTTTTCATCGTTTTCCCGTCCCTCATAGCTCTTCTGGTGGCTGCCGCAGTTTCCTGGAATCGCTGCGTGTTGGCTTCTTTGGCTTTCTTGCTTCCGTTTGTTTTGTTTCTTCGTGTGTTGTACTTAGCTGTTCGTTGCTCGGTTTGTCTGCCGGCATTCCAACTTCCGTCTGAGTTTTGTCAGCTTTGCTGCTGCTCGTGGCATCTTGATTTTCCTGCAAAATACTTTTAAATATGTCCATTTTATTTCTATTGTAATAAGGTTTAATTTGATCCACTGTTCATGTGAGTATTGCAAGCTTATAAAATAAGATCGTTTGGTTTTTATTTGGTGACTCAGCACTCCACTCCAACCGGAAGTGTAAGGTAATTAATCTGTAATTTATCGTTTTGAAATGTTTCTTTTATACTTGTTGCGTGTGGCAACTAAACTAGTGTTGAACAGAACTTCGTTCTTGTGATAGCCGTGTGGAATGGCTCGCTGTGCTGTAGTAATTTTCGCATTATTAGAATAAGTGGAATGGCTCGCTGTGTTGTAGTAATTTTCGCATTATTAGAATAAGTGGAATTGAATAAAAGTGAGAAATATACAGTCCAATTGTTCTTGTGTTTCATTTTGTGTAGCAGCCGCGTGAAACTGTGTTAAGTAAGCAACATTTTTTTGGTCCGTCGAGTCGGAGTGCTAGTGAAAATAGTGATTGATTGTTCGAAACGCATTTTAACTACGTATGTTGAAAATAATGCATCTTCGAAGTATGTGTAGAGGAGGGGTTGAAGCCACGTCACGGTAGTGAATGCCTGGAAGTTCTGTCTGGAACTTTCCAAGCGTTACGGACTGGAGGAAACGGCGTTTGCCAAAGTCCTCATCTACTTTCTTCTTGTAACTTAAAAGCAAGATTGGTACAGAACTACGTATGTTGGTGGTGAAACCTTACTTCAGTTTATGAGGTAAGTGCATGTTGAACATTTATATGCTATTTAAGAAGAATTTGCTTTATATCTGATTTTTAAGAACATTATTATAATGAAAAATAGAAGTGTTTTTGATTCATCTTAATATTGGTGAAAAGTAATTCGAGAAAATTTTGTTTTCGTTTTGAGTAATTATGAGTGAACTTATAACCTTTAAGACAAAAAGAACTTCTTTACGTAGAAGTGTCACTAATTACGTTAAGAAAATAGAAGTTATTATAACAGCTGATGAAATAAATTTAATAGAACTAGGAGAATGTGTTGAATTATTAAAACAAAAAAAAAAACGGAATTAAAGAAGCTTGATATTGAAATTGAAGGTTTAATTACAGACACTAAAGAATTAGAAACCGAAATAGATACTGTTCAGGAGTATGCAGATAAAATTCATTTATGGAAATTTGAAGTTGAAAAACTATTAAAAAATCAAAGTAGTAAAAATAAATCTGATAGTGTAATTTCAGAACAGGTTTATGAAAATATTAAATTACCAAAATTATCATTACCGACATTACATCATTACATCATTACATTTGGAGGTAATATTACAGAATGGATAGCTTTTAAGGATCTGTTCAGTGCATGTGTAAGAAATAATACAAAATTATCCAATGCTCAAAAACTACAATATTTAAAGGCTTCGTTAAAAGGTGAAGCTTATCGCATCATTCAAGCTATTCAAATTTCGGATTGTAATTTTGAGATAGCGTGGAAACTTTAAGACGAAAGATATTCAAACAAAAGAGAACAAATATTTGCCTATATTAAACGTTTCCTAAGTTTACCAACTGTTCAAAATGAATCTGCTATTGCTATTTTAAATTTAGTTGACAACATTAATGAAATAATTCGCTCTTTAGAAGTGTTGAATCAAAGCACTGACAATTTTGGAGACACGTTAATGATATATTTAATTTTGCAAAAGTTAGATCCTTGTACAAAATTGTGGTGGGAACATCAGCTAAAATGTAATGAGATTCCGAAACTTACGTCATTAATTGAATTCCTGAAGAACCATGCAAGAACACTTCAAAACAGCAAATCAACAAATAGTAAGATACCTAAACCTTCGTCTCAGTATAAGAGTAATGTTTTGGTAGCTACGTTGGGTTGTGGTTATTGCATAGAAGATCATAATTTAGCCAAATGCTCGAAATTTTTAAATATATCTGTTCAGCAAAGAATAGACTTTGTAAAATCTAATCATTACTGTTTTAACTGTTTATCTAATACGCACTTTCTCAAAAAATGTAAGAGTTTAAATACATGTCAACATTGCTTTAAGAAGCATCACAATATTTTGCATGTTGTAAATAATTCAAAGCACAAAACTCAGTTAAACAGTATGTCTCCGCAAACACAATTTATCCCTAAAAGTAATGAGTCAATGAATGTTAAGGATGCTCCATCAAAAGTTTGTGCCTCTCATTATGATTTGAATTCAAAAAGTAGTCAAACTAGTCACAATTTGTTGTGTACTGCATTGATAAAAGTTCAAAATTCTGAACAACAGTTTGTGAAGTGTAGATGTTTATGTGACACTGGATCTCAGAGATCATTTATTTCAAAAGACTGTGTGAAGAAATTAGGATTACGAGTGAAAGATAATTCCATTTCTGTGTCTTGTTTAGGAGAATTGAATACTGTGAGTAATGGGGAATCGATTTATTATTCACTTCTCATTTCAAATGTGATATTCGCGTATCAACATCAGCGTTTGTAATGGATAAGGTAACAGATAATATTCCCTACGTGTCTTTACCGCCAGTTATCTTTCATAACTTCAGTGATTTAAAGTTAGCTAACCCATTATTTTACAAGTCACAACCAATTGACATTTTACTTGGTGTAAATCTGTTTCTGCATTTAATGACGGGAGAAATTGTCAAACGTAGTCCAGATCTTCCTTTCGCGATTAATTCGAGGTTGGGATGGATAATTTCGGGTACTACAAATTATGAGTCACATACAACTGAGCCAGTATATGTGAATCATGTGAATGCAAATACAGATGAATTAGTAAATTCTTTTTGGGAGTTGGAAAAATTTCCAAATGTACAGCCTTTAACAGATGAAGAAAAACGTTGTGAAGAACATTTTGAAAGTTCTCATTTTAGAGATAAATCAGGCCGTTATTCAGTTGCATTACCATTCAACATAATAGAGATGTGTTAGGTGATTCACGTGAAATGGCGTACAGAAAATTTCAGTATTTAGAGAAGAGACTGTTATCTATGCCAGAAATTTACAACCAGTATATTCAATTTATGAAATAATATTTTTCACTGGAACATGTAGAAGTAGTGTCAAACACAGATCGTAAATGAGAGAATAAACACTATTGTATACCACATCACTTCATATTGAAAGAATCTAGCTTAACAACAAAATTAAAGTCGTCTTTGATGGGAGTGCGAAAACAACCACAGGTGTTTCTTTAAATGATACATTAATGATAGGTCCTAAAACACAAGATGATCTAATTTGTATTTTGTTAAGATTTAGACTTCATAATATTGCAATAACTGCTGATATTCGAATGATGTATAGACAAATAAGGGTTCACGAACAAGATCGAGACTTTCAGAAAATATTGTGGAGAGATAGCCCAGATAAAGAAATACAAGTTTGTCGTTTAAATACTGTCACATATGGAACTGCAGCTGCTCCATATCTTGCAACCAAAGTTTTGAGTCAATTAGCGATTGATGAAGGACTGAATTTTCCGAAGGCAAAGAGTGTAATTTTAAGAGATTTTTACGTTGATGATGTACTAACTGGTGTTAAGGATAGTTCAGAAGGTATCGCTTTGATAAATGAATTGCAGCAATTGCTACAAAAGGGTGGCTTTGAGCTCCATAAATGGTCGACAAGTAAACCATCGTTATTAAAAACTGTTGGTTTAATAAACACAGATAGTGACAATATTCATCGTGTAATAGAGGGTAAAACATTAAAAGTTCTGGGATTGGAATGGCATTCTGACAATGATGAATTCAAATGTAATTTCGCTGTAATAGATTATCAAGGTGTTGCGACTAAAAGGATTATTTTGTCATTTGTATCAAGGTTATTCGATCCGTTGGGGTGGATAGCGCCTTTTGTAATTCTCGCCAAAATGATCCTTCAGCAACTCTGGAAATTACATTTGTCATGGGATGACCCTGTTCCAGAAGAGATTGATCAAAATTGGAGAGGTTTATGTAGAGAAGTTAAAATTTTGAATTCCATAAGTGTACCTAGAAAAGTACTGTTACCTGATTATTTCCGATGTGAACTTCACGGATTTTGTGACGCGTCTGAAAAAGGCTACGCAGCAGTTATTTATGTCAAAACTTGTAACAACTCTAGCATTAGTGTTAAACTTGCAACAGCTAAAACTCGTGTAGCACCACTGAAACCTATCACAATTCCAAGACTAGAATTATGTGCAGCAGTATTGTTGGCACGCTTGATTGAGGCTGTTCGAGCTGCATTAGTTATAAATTTCGATTCAGTGCACGCGTGGAGTGATTCACAAATCGTACTGTCTTGGCTAAGGTCAGATCCTAAAAAGTGGCAAGTATTCGTATCCAACAGAGTTTCTGAAATACAAACCATTTTACCATCTGAGAATTGGAGTCATGTTGATGGAAAGGAAAATCCTGCTGATTGTGCTTCTCGTGGGTTATTTCCTGCAGAACTACTTTCTCATGAACTGTGGTGGAATGGACCTCCTTGGTTAATGTGCAATGAAGTTCCTTTGTTTAAACATATCCCTATTGATGAGAAAACACTACCAGAAGCACGTAAAACAGTATTATTTGTAGTTTCTGAACCTGTACAGGAACTTACTGTTATATCAAAGATATCTTCATTTTATTTATCTTCATTCTTGCTGTATCTCCTCGTAGTTGAAGTTATCAGCGATCCGGCCGCTTACTGCCAGCATTCCAGTCGTGCAGTCTTCGCCGACTTTTCTACCGGCGTTACTTCTGAATTCCTGATTTAGGGACTACTTCATTAGTGTCTGCAAGGAAAAGTCTTCCTTCTTCAACGTTATTTTGGGCTGAGTAGTAAAGGACGAATTCTTGAGTTCCTGATTTTTTGCTGAGGACGCCGATATGCAGCTGCTGCTTGGGATGATGTGTTTCTGTCGACCAGCTGTCAGTTATTTAATATTTTTATTCGTAAGATTATAGTACTTTCAAAAAGTGTAATTTAAAATAATCTTGCTTAATTTGGGAGAAAAAAATATTTGAAAATAAAAAAAAAAGGATTGTTTGCACCTTAATTAAAATTTCAAATTATTGTCTATAAAATATGTAGTTCCTTTAATTGTAATTTCTACATTAGCTTACTTGAGATCCGTTTATAAATAACTAAGTTCCTGTATAGAATAATCATAATAATCGTTTATTCTGTTAAATTGGAAATATGTTCTTGATAAACGAATTGAAAGAAACGATGTGGAATATTATTTACTGTTGTATATAAGAATAGTCTGGTCAGCTATCTGAATTAGAATATTCAGGATATTAATAAATGTGTTTGATTTATATTAAGTTTTTAAAAAATTTTTTTTTTATTTCTTTGTGTTACCTGTCTGTTCAGTTACTCCATTTGTTTGAGCCGTAAGAAAGAAACATAGAGATTTTGCTTGGGGTTTTTGTTAATAACTTTTAATTAAGTTTTTCACAGTGCGAACCTTAATTTATGTACTAACCACTTATTAATGCTTATTTGAAAGTGTGTTTTTGGATAAATTGCAATGATTTTTAGGTGCCAGGATTGTATTTAAACTTTGGATTGATTTTTCTTTTGAGAAGCTGACTTGATTGTTTACGAATATTTCTTCTCTGGTGTTTGTGAGGTTTTTGAATTATTGAAATGGAACCTATTGCTCTTGATTTAATTGAGAATTGAAAAAAAGTTTGAATATGTAGGTTAAGTGAATTTAAGTAATGCTTTTTGCTTGTGAGATAGCATACTATTTTTACCCGAGCGCCAGCAAAGACTTATTCTTTCTTATGTTTCAGGTTAAGTTTTATCAACTGTGAATCGACATTTGATTGAATTAAGATATTTTAAGTGATAGTTTATTTAAACATGATCAGTCACGCATTTCCTTCTCTTCAGATTAGATTCAGAGTTTCAGAAATTTTTTATTTTTTATTTTATTAGTCCAAAGGGATTTAGTCCCGAAGGACTATTACTTTCGTTTGGGCGTTTTGCGTTGTTTCACAAAAAACGGCGTATCACTTTTCAATTTAGTGCTTATGTTTCTTTGTTGGTTATTTATTTATTTATTTATTTATTTATTTTTTTGACGTAGCTTTCTCTTCAAAAATCGTCTGCGTGCGTTGCACGGGAAAATAATTAGGAATTTTAATTACAGTTCTAAATAAATAGCCAAATAAATGTGAAATTCGTAACAATATTCTCTAAAACTTTAACGAATTTTTCATTAACAAACTCAAAGATTTCAAAGCCAGCAATACCAACGTTGTACAGAAAAACATTTCTATCTCCAGCGCGTGAGAGCGTGTACCGAAATTTCTAAAGATATGCACAATTTAAA
>KK119854.1:72588-101409 GCA_000611955.2 Stegodyphus mimosarum
TCCAAATGAAAACACTATGAAAGCTCCACCACTACGGAGGGAACAGAACGTCGAGAAGCGAGCCGCCGAAGGTGCCAACCCACAACGAAGGAGCCTACGAGTGCAGGAGAAGGAACGAGCCAGTCTGGAGAGGGAGCAACGACTTCAGCACAAACGGAAAGCGCCACCCACCAGTCGTCCCAACAAGGTATTTCTGGAGGAAAGAAGATCGACCAACCGAAAGGCGGCCCCAGAGTTTCAATCTAGGAGTAATAGACAAAGAGTCGTACATACTACAGTATATCCAACCTTTCAGGAATGGACAAAAAAACGCCTAAAAGACTGGCAGAAAGATAAGTAGATTCTTTATTTTCTTTTAAAATTCACACAGTTATGTTTCTGATTTAAGTGCAAGTTGCAGATTTAAAAGGGAAGTTACCCGAGTCAAAAGCCGGTTGCCGAAAGCGTAAAGGACACGCTTGAAGGAACAAGTTAATTATGCAGCGGAAGAAATTCGAGAGTTCAGTTGAAAAACTGTGAGACTTCGTGAAATGTTCTTTGTAATCCAGAACATGGGATTCATCGATTTTAGTCAAAAGACTCTCTGTAAATAGGAAATTGAATTGTGTTAATTAAAAGCAACTAGTACGTAAGTTGTATAGCAAAACTGTTGTATTATATTTTTCTATGTATAAATAATGAATGCATTTAATGTAAAACTGTTTTCTATGTAATGCATGATTTGTTGTAAGCCTTAAGCACTGGTTTTGTTTATATCGAATATTTTGGAAAAGCGTAAAGGATACGCAAGTTAAAATTAAAATGTAATGTAAAAGCGTAAAGCGCGCTAAATTAGAAAGTGAATATATAAGTGTTATTTAACGCAATGAGCATTTAAAGAAAATTTGAATTGAAGATTGAAAGAATGAATTATATGTATGAAATGCAATTGAAATGTTTGAATGTTGTACGTAGTGTTCTCTGGTTTCACACAAAAGTTTAAAGTTCATTTCATGTTAGAACCTCAGGGCATTTCAGATTTGTTTTAGGGGAAGTCTGAGGTCTTGAAAGTCGAAGAATTAACCCCAATAGAATTGAAGTCAGGTGGTAGTTGTGAACACTTGACAAAGTAAAACTGCGTGTTTTTCACAAACACTACATTTGGCCAGAGAACAAGGGGGAAGTTTTAAAAATGAATGAGTGTAAAATGAATGCGTTTGGCGAAAAGCGCTAATAGAAATTAAAAAACGCGAATACCTAAAGCGCGAATAAAAGTCATTACGGAAAGCATCAGAGGAAGGGAATGTTGTACTTTTCAGGTGAAATGTACTTATAACATGAAATTAAAATTTATTTCCTTCCAGATTGGAAGGAACCAGATAGAATCAAGCCAAATTCCTGATGGATCTTTTTGATGTGAAGACGGAAAAAGATATTCTATGTTAAAATATCTAAGACACAAACAGAGATTTAAACTAAATTTAAAACTTACAATTGTAAAGGATGGCGAATAGGAAGGAAAATTTAGATTTAGAATTTAGCATCTTCACTAAAAGCCGATTTTAGGCTACTTAGTTTCAGACTACTAAATTCTGGGAGCAACTTTGTAGCATTCATTATTTTAATTAACCAAATTATTTTTAGTTTGAACTTTCCTATCGATATCTCAAAGTTTCAGTTGCTGCCCGAATTTAGCGCGAGCGAGATATTTATGCAAATCGCATATATCTGTTAGCAGTTTAAAAGGCAGGAGTTAACGAGGGGAAAGACAGAGCCTTGGATTTATCGCCGAAAGGCTGTGCGCGCAAAGATTTCCTCTGTCTACTGAAAGTTCGCCTTTATAGGCATTTGCAATTACCAGTGTTTGCTAGGGAAATTCGCATTATTGCATTTCACTAAGAGTTAAGCTTCCCTCGCCGTCCTACTTAGAATTAAGTCAGGGAATTGAATTTGTTAACACACTTTATTTTCATATTATTTTAGTTCAGCCCAAGTAGTGGCTTACTCTCAATTTGAAGAGTTGTAAATATTTGAATTAAAGGGTCACTTTTAAACCCTCCTTCTGACTTTGTAGTTCTTCAACACTAAAGGACATAGCCTAGATCTGCTCACTGTCCTCCACATAAGGTTTCACAGTTTATGCTCACGAAGAAGGTCAAGAGATTGAAGGAGAAACCTTATACCCTTACCACCAAACCACATGAGAGAACTTTCGGCTCACCACATTTGGAGTGCCCATGCCGCAAAGACACTATTAATTTACAAACATCCATGTCTTCTCCGGAATTCGAACCCGGGCCCTTCGGTACCGCAGGAGGCTTCCCTAATCATTTTACCGTCTGGGTGGTTCCCTGTTTACTAATACTTCAATTTGTTATATTCCATACGAAGAAGGTGTTAAAAAAGATCAAAGGGCGAAATATGTGCTGAACTGCTGATTCATGTTTATAGTTCAAGAAAGGGACAAAATAAGAGACGCCTTCTGAAAAAATACATGAAATTAAAATAATTTTTGTATCAGCATCTGTGGAGAAAGTTCTAATTGGTAATTTGTTTATCTTTGTACTGAAGATGTTTCAAAAAGGAGACTGGTGAATGCAAGAAGCAATATATGTTAAACTGCCCCTGGAAAAAGTCAAACTTTACGTTTTAAATACCTTTCAACCGATGAAACTTTGATCATTTATGCAGGTCATAGAGAACTGAATATAATTAAATACAAAATTTCGAATTTTCGGATATCAGCAAACATCAATTTGAAACCAGTGCTTCTGGAATATTTTCCAGTGTAAAAATACTTTTTAGAAACGTGCATTTAAAACTGGAAATACATAGCTAACTTGAGAAATATTTGTACGTAATTCTCCCAGTTTTAATCGAGAATACTTTAGGTAACTTTGATTGCATGAAGAGGTTTTTTTTTTAAAGATATTTTTCTTTATTTCATTAAATTGGCTGTGTAAATCCTTTCCCATGAATTTTCCTTGTATGAAGCTTGAAGAAAAATATTATCACGTCTCATATATTTTTATTAAAATGCATTATGAGCTGTCTACAATTAAGTGTGAACAATTAAGTGTCTACAATTAAGTGTGACCCCTGAAAATGATGATATCTGCAGTTCTGATATACGTCATGCCCTCCGCCGTTAAATAGGAAGGAACAACACTGGCATTAGTGGTATGCAAGGTACCACGAAGTGCAGGGTTATCTGATTCCGAGAAAGGTGTAATCGTGGGTTATTACAGAAATGGCCGATCCTAAAGAGGCATATCTAGCGAGGTGAAATACCCACAATCGACAGTGGCCTGTGTGATTCAGAAGTGGAAGATGTGCGGTGACTGTCAAAATGTGCTTCGAGTAGGTAGACCGACGAAACTGGGAGATAGAGACCAACGGGTGTTGTCCAGAGAAATTCGGAAGAACCGCATCCAACCGATGGTCCACATACTCCAAGAGTTTCAACAGAGATCCGGGAGTGTTGCTTCGATGAATACCATCCGTGAAAAAGTACATACCATCCGTGAAGAAGCACATCTGCTTTCTCACGGATTGGTTTCATGGTTGAGCCACCGCTTATAAGCCTTTGATGACAAAATCTAACCGCTCTGCCCGGTTAATGTGGTGCATAAGACGTCGACAGCGAACCGTACATTACTGAAAACGGGTGTTTTAGAGCGACGAATCAAGGTTCACCCTTTACCGTTCGGAAGGTAGGGTCTAGGTCTGCTTAGAGAACGTCTCTTGCCCGAATGCAGTGTGCCCACCATAAAGTTCGGCGGAAGTGGAATTACGCTCTGGTGGTATTTCTCCTCGACTAGACTGGGACTCTTGATCTAAATTCCTAGCAAGCTTAAAGCCGACGCCTACTGTATCATTTTCGATGGCAATGTGTTTCCTACAGTTGTTGCAGTTTTACGGATTGAACCTATGTTACTTTAAGGCAAGTAACGCCAGCTGTCATGTTGCGAAGCTGACCAAGAATTGTCATGGTGACAATGGGGTGAACTGAGTGGACTGGCCTGCCCACAGCCCAGACTTGAATCCTATCGGGAACCTCTGGCACGTGTTGGATCGCCACATTAAGGAGTGCAACAACCGTTCAATATCGGCGAAAGAACTTAGCTGGTTATTTAGATTATATGTAAAGTAGTCCTGAAACTGGTCTATTGGTTTCGAAATATTAATGGGGATTTCCAGTCTTAACAATTCAAAGATGCGGCATCTTTTCACTTAAAAATTCTTCGCTTTTCCTCTTTTTATTCAGCAATGCATGCATCCTCTGTGTCTATGTCATTTAGCTGAGAACATTATGGCTCAGTATGTATTATTTGTGCCTAAAGACAAAAGTTATAATTTTTGTCTCTTGAAAAGAATAGAAAGCCTTCAGCGAGTGAAGAAAAACTGAATTTCGAGATTTTCGATAACTCTATGCATAATAATCAACTAATTATAATGCAAAATGTACAAAGAGATATAGTATATATGCATTTTTAGTTGACATTTTAACTAAAAATGATTTCCCTGCTTTAGTTTCTAATTTAAGTTTTTCGGAACTACATTGCTTCTGAGTTGCTAACAGAACAAACTGAATTTCTAAAATCCTGAAACGTAGTCTGGTAACCCCAAAACATGTGAAATAGCAAAAATTATCTCAGATTACTCAGTATTTGTTGTCTCATTGTGAATTTTACCAGCATGAATATTTCTCATGGTACTGTACTAAACATCTTGGTAAGTTTTAAATTTTATTACGTTTCTGCTTATTTTGTGTTAGTAAAATGTAAAACACATTAATATTTACATCATTTCATAAATTTATAATATTAAAAACTGTATAAAAGTTCTTGCTGTTCGTAAATTACGTAGCTTGTCAGCAATACTTTTCAAATTACAGTAAATCTAAACATTTTCAAAATATTTATCAAAAAATATCTGTATATAAACAGATCTGCAAACCTCTAATACACATACTACATTAAGGATCAAATGTAAATGCATTTTATGTTTATGAATGTTACTATTTTATCTTAACATCGTATGTGAAAGAGGTATGACTTTTAAAAGGCCATTTCGGAGAAAATCACCATACATGCAGACCAGTATGAAAATATTACTTACGAATTCAATTTCAGAAGAATACCATAGGAAAAAAAATCTAATTTCAAATAAATATACAAAATAAAGAGATAAAGGACAAGCATGATTTAATACCAATTTTTAGGAAGTAATGGTCTGTTTTCCTACTGTTATATAAAAAATTCCAAATAATTTATGCAACTTGATCAAATTAGAAGCCTTTTTTTTCCTCAATAATACTAGAAAACAACACCAGGAGTGTAGAAAAAGGCAGTTACAGGTTTTAATTACTTAACTGATTGTAACCATGTAAATTGATCCATTCCGCTTTTTAAAAAAAGGTATAGGTTTATGAAAATAGTGCAGAATCTGCAAAATATGAAAAAAAAAAACCCTTTAATTTCTATACGCTTTCTATGCAGTAAAACATCCAGATAATAAAAAATTGATTACGTTTTGATGGCTTAAAAGGGCTGCATTCAGTTAAAATTTTGTATGCAAAATTAGCATATATCCATGAAAAATTCATTATCTATGTCATTACCTATTATCATTGCAGATCAAGACATTGATGATGAAATTTAACCCATATTACACCGAGCATTGAAGAAATGAATATTTTTAAAATAAATTCTTAAGTATGTGTTCCTCTTAGTTATGTACACATATAAAACCAAATTTTACCTTACCAAATTTTTATTAGTTTGATCAATACAGCCTGTCATAAAAATAGGACAATGGTATAATCCACTGTTAATCATTCTTACTTAAGTTGAATGGGATCAAGTACCTTAAGTAATAGGCCAACGTTATATTTGTTACAGATAACTGTTGGTTTTGCAGCGCAGATCTTTAGCTGGCATCTTCTTTGTCTATTTTCTGTTTTTTTAGCAGTAACATTTTTATTCCGAAGCTTTAGAAAATTTTCATTAACTTGTTGAACACCTAATTTTCTGCAAGATGGATTTCTTCGAATTGAAACTCCAAACAAGCAAGTATTAGGTGTCTTTGAAAATCAAGCAGGTTCACGCTATCATCACTAAATAAGTGTTTGATCTTCCATGAAGCAACAAATACTGTCTCATGAGGAAAAGTCTTCGGGATACGTTCGAACTTGGGTTCATATTTTATCCATTTGTGATTTACATAATGTTCTTCAACGCTATTTGAAACAGTTAAAAAGGGCTTCTTGCGCAGTTAAAACTTTACGCGTCATAGAACTAACATCAAAATAATTTTCCAAAAGAAAATGCAAAATTCAAGCGCGTAAAAACGAGAGAAATTTAGACTACTTTTCGATGAATTTCAGAATACAAACTGACTTCATGAGTCAAGTGTTTGAAACATTACTCTGCCCCCTCCCCCACATTTCCCATACCTGCCTGACACGTGATGTGCACCTGCTAGCTGGACTAAAGTACCTGGGTTAGTTGTAGAACAGCAATTTTTAGAATGCAACAGAGGAAGAAAGGATTATCTCCATTACAAACTAATGGGGATTATGTAGTAGTGGATTTTACCGTCGTCCTATTTTTAGGACAGTTAAAAATGCAAGGGAAATTTATCTTTTAGGTAAAATGCATTGACAATGTTTTTTACTGGTATAAAAGTATAGAATATTACTTCAATAAATTTATATGTATATTTTTCTTGGAGCTCAAAATTAAAAAAAAAAACTTGTACATTGAAAACATAAGCAAAAAATAAATAAATCAATAAATAACCAACAAAGAAACATAAGGACTAAATTGAAAAGTGATACACCGTTTTTTGTGAAAAAAAAATATCTAAATTAATTCTAACTTGCGATAAAGATAAATGTATAGTTAAATAAGTCTTAAATAATAAATCGTCTTTAATTTGAATTAAATTATTCCAAAGATTTCATACAAAGACCATTTATGTGTGCTATCCTATTTTTAGGACAATGAGGAAATTTGGGTTAAGAGAGAGCTATAAGGTAAAAATGCCAGTTCTCGTAATTAAAAATTCAATTCTCGGTTAAAAAAAACATCTTTTTTTAATTGTACAGTTGACCTTTAAAATATCTATTAAATAGTAGAGACTGCCATTGTTAAAATGTAAAAAATTCTGTTTAAATTAATTAAAATTGAATGAATGATTTATGAACTGGAATATTTACTATGCAGAAAGCAAATAAATTTATATTACATATTTATTCAGCTTTCCCATTAATCTCATAGCGTTAAATTCATAAAATTTCCTTTCTTATTTTGAGAGAGTTTGCAAGTGAAACTGATTATCTATGCATAATATTTAAGGAAATAAAGTGCTTACAGGCTTCTATTCTTTAATGGAATGTATAACTGATAAAATGTCAATAAATGATTCCGACAAACATTCATCACAGTTGTGAAAAAGAGTTTTTGCCTCAAATATTTATAAATCAAATTTCTCACCACATGTCGTTATGATGATCTTTGTACTTTTTCCCATCTTGACCCATGATGAGGTATTCTGCATTAGGAACGGGTTCAGAGGACTTACAGATGTCTCTTAGGAGTAAAGGTCTAGTTTCTCCTTCTAGAAGGGCTCTTTTTTCTATACCTAGAAAAACATTCATATTATTGTTAACAAGAAGAAAATTTCAGTACATAGATTAAACTGGAATTTTAATTAAGAATTCTCATTAATAAATTATAATGCAATCTGTGAGCTTAGAATTAAAATCCCATCCACTGAACTATAAAATATTCTTTTCATTGTAATGTAGTAGATCGTTTCTGCTTTCCCAGTTTTATTAACCCCTTAATTCAATAGCACAACCCTTGAAGTTTGAATTCAAAATTTTTTCATCATTATTAGAATTTCACTGGTACTCATAGATGAAACTCTGTATTTTATTTGAAAAATTCAAATCCTCTGTATTCTTTCTTGTTAAAATGACTTTTCTGTTTAGATAAAAAAAAGTTTTCTACGTAAACAACGAAATTTTTACGTAGAATTTATAAAGCATTAATTTTCACAACACAAAGAATTTAAAATATACGACCACTTGAAATGTTTATATTCTGATTATAAAAATTCAATATATATCAATTCAATATATATGTTCTTTTTAATAAAATTACAATTTTTTTCTATAGTTTAGATGACTTAAATAGCTATTTCCAAATTTTCAGAGCAAATAGCAAAATACTTTTAGGTGTATTATAAATGGTGCTCTTCAAGTTATTCAGAATATTATGTATGTTTAATATAATGTTGCCTGCGTTCTGTTAATTCATCAAAATATATCTAATATTTCATGAAACGTTATGAGCCTGGAAATTAGCACAGAAACATATACAAGGTATTTGAAAATGCAGCTGTGTGTCTTATTTCCCAAAATATTGATCCTTAATTTCCACTTACGAAGTTTTTCAAAATCACCTAGGTAATTTCATAAAATTAATTTTAACTCTAAACTGAACAGTTTCGTTAATATTAAATTAAATTTTTGATTGAGTCTCATAAAAATATTTAAATCACGTCATTAATTTAAATGATGTCAAAAATGGAAAATTTTGAAATTAAATAACCCGATTAATTTTTGTCACACGAAAGTCAAACTTCTTATGATTTTATTTTTTCTAAACGAATATAAAACTTTCTCAGGTATAATTAATTAATCAGGAGATCATATTAAAAGTTAGATTTCGTTTTTGTAGATTTTTAAAAAAAGTTTGCTAAAATAACCTAAGTGACTTTAAAACATGAATATTTCTTCCGCAATTTAAAACATTTCTGTAACTTGAAGTATGTGACTGTGTTCATGTGAGTATTCCAAGCAGCTTATAAAAAGTAACATCGCTTGGTTTGTTTATTTGATGGCTCATCAGTCCGCTCCAACCGGAAATGTAAGGTAATTAATCTATGATTTATCGTTTTAAAATGGAAGTTTCTCTTTACTACTTGTGGCAACAAGACTAGTGGTGAACAGAATCTTGTTCTTGTGGCAGTCGTGTGAAATGGCTGGCTATGTTGTAGTAATTTTCGCATTATTAGAATTAGTGTAATTAAAATAAAAGTGAAGAATATACAGTCCAATTGCTCGTGTGTTTATTTCTGCGTACCAGCCGCGTGAAACTATGTTAAGTACGCGTCAGACTGCAAACTACGATTGCAAAAATAAAAGCCGGATAATAAATTTTAAGCCAGGCAAGGGAAGTGCGTATACATATACATAGTCTTGGTACTGCTGATTTTAATAGCAAAAGGAAGTACACAACTAGATGTTATAGTTCTCTCATATACAACATTTAATAGAAGTAGAAGAATGTGTCGAATAATTGAAACAAAATGAAACTGAATTGAAGAAGTTTGATTTTGAAATTGAAGGTTTAACTACAGACACTAAAGAATTAGAAAACGAAATAGATAGTGTTCAGGAGTACGCAGATAAAATTAATTTATGGAAATTTAAAGGTGAAAAAATATTAAAAAATCAAAGTAGTAAAAATAAATCTGATAGTATAATTTCAGAACTGGTTTAGAACAATATGAAATTACCTAAGTTAGCATTACCGACCTTTGGAGGTAATATTACAGAAGGGAGAGCTTTTAAGGATCTGTTCAGTGCATGTATAAGAAATAATGCAGATTTATCCAATGCTCAAATAGTGCAATATCTGAAGGTTTCGTTAAAAGGAGAAGCTTATCACATCATTCAAACTATTCAAATTTCAGACTGTAATTTTGAGATGGTGTGGAATCTTTTAGATGAAAGATATTGAAATAAAAGAGAACAGATTTTTGCCTACATTAAAAGTTTCCTAAGTTTACCAACTATTCAAAATGAACCAGCTAATGCTATTTTCAATCCATTTGACAACATTAATGACGTAATTCGCTCATTAAAAGTATTGAATCAAAATCTTGATCATTCTGGAAATACTTTAATGACATATTTAACTTTACAAAAATTAGATCCTTCTACAAAATTTTGGTGGGAACAACAACTAAAATATAATGAGATTCCGAAACGTACGACAATAATTTAATTCTTAAAGAAATATGCGAGAACACTTCAAAACAGCAAATCAACAAGTAATACGAGTAAGATACTTAAATCTCTGTCCCCGAATAAGAGTAATGTTTTGGTGGTTACATTGGTTTGTGGTTATTGCAAAGAAAATTATAGTTTAGCCAAATGCTCGAAATTTCTAAATTTATCGGTTCAAAAAAGAATAGACTTTGTAAAATCTAATCATCACTGTTTTAATTGTTTATCTTGTAGAGACATTACGTTATTTCGAAGCAGGAGAGATGAAAAATGAACAATGCCCTCGCCGGGACTCGAAGCGCGGACCTCTCGAATACGCGTCGAGCGTGCTGACCACTATACCACGAAGGCATGCGAAGAAGACAGGAGAAATACCTTATAATATAATATGCACTTTCTAAAAAAATGTAAGAGTTTAAATACATCTCAACATTGCTTTAAGAAGCATCTCACTATTTTGCATATTGTATATAATTCAAAGAATAAAACTCAGTTAAACAATATGTCTCTGCACACACAACTTATCCCTAAAAGTAATGCGTCAACGAATGCTAAGGATGTTTCGTCTACAGTTTGTGCCTTTCATTCTGATTCGAATGCAAAGAGTAATCAAGCTAGTCACATTTTGTTGACAAAAGTTCAAAATTCTGAATAACAGTTTTGTGAAGTGTAGATGTTTATGCGACATTGGATCTCAGAGATCATTTATCTCAAGAGACTATATGAAGAAATTAGGATTACAAGTGAAAGATAATTCTATTCCTGTGTCTTGTTTAGAAGAATTTAATACTGTAAGTAATGAGGAAGTCGATTTATTATTCACTTCTCATTTTAAAAGTGATATTCGCGTATCAACATCAGCATCTGTACTGGATAAGGTGGATAGGTAATATTCTTTAAATATCTTTACCATCAGTCATCTTTGACAACTTCAGTGATTTAAAGTTAGCTGATCCGTTATTTTACAAGTCACAATCAATTGACATTTTACTTGGTGTAAATGTTTTTCTGCACTTACGATTCATGATTTCATGACGGAAGAAATAGTCAAATGTGGTCCAAATCTTCCATTCGCGATTAATTCGAGACTGGGATGGATAATTTCGGATACTACAAATTATGAGTCACAAATTATGTAAATCATGAGAATGCAAATAACAGATGAGTTAGTAAATTCATTTTAGGAGTTGGAAAAATTTTTAAATGTACAACTTTTAACTGATGAAGAAAAAAGTTGTGAAGAACATTTTGGAAGTTCTCATTTTAGAGATAAAGCAGACCGTTATTCAGTTGCATTACCATTCAAACATAATAGAGACGTGTTAGGTGATTCCCGTGAAAGGGCGTACAGAAGATTTCAGTATTTAGAGAAGAGACTGTTATCTATGCCAGAAATTTACAATTAGTATATTCAATTTACGAAAGAATATTTTTCACTGGGTCATGTCGAAGTAGTGTCAAACACAGATCGTGAATTAGAGAATAAACACTATCATATACCACATCAACTTCATATTGAAATAATCTAGCTTAACAACAAAATTAAGAGTCGTCTTTGATGGGAGGGCTAAAACAACCACAGATGTTTCTTTAAATGACACATTAATGATAGGTCCAAAAACACAAGATGATGATATAATTTGTATTTTACTAAGATTTAGACTTCATAACATTGCAATAACTGCTGATATATGAATGATGTATAGACAAATAAAGGATCACGAACAAGATCGAGACTTTCAGAAAATATTGTGGAGAGATAGCCCAAATAAACAAATAGAAGTTTGTTGTTTAAATACTGTCACATATGGAACTGCAGCTGCTCCATATCTTGCAACCAAAGCTTTGATCAATTAGCGACTGATATACGACTGAATTTTCCGAAGGCAAAGAGTGTAGTTTTAAGAGATTTTCATGTTGATGATGTACTAACTGGTGTTAAGGATAGTCCTGAAGCTATCGCGTTGATAGATGAATTGCAACAACTGCTAAAATAGGGTGGCTTTGAGCTCCACAAATAGTCGACAAGCAAACCATCGTTGTTAAAAACTGCTGGTTTAATAAACACAGATATTGACAATATTCATTGTGTAATAGATGGTAAAACATTAAAGGCTCTGGGATTGGAATGACATTCTGACAATGATGAATTTAAATGTAATTTCGGTTTAATAGATTATCAGGTTGTTCCGACTAGAAGGATTATTTTGTCATTTGTATCAAGGTTATTCGATCCGTTGGGGGTGGTTAGCGTCTCTTGTAATTTTCGCTAAAATGATCCTTCAGCAATTCTTGAAATTAAATTTGTTATGGGATGATCCTGTATCAGAAAAGATTGATCAAAACTGGAGAGGTTTATGTAACGAAGTTAAACTTTTGAGTTCCATAAATGTACCTAGGAAAGTACTATTACCTGATTAGCAATGATGTGAACTTCACGGATTTTGTGACGCGTCTAGAAAAGGCTACACAGCAGTTATTCATGTAAAAACTTGTTATAACTCTAACATTAGTGTTAAACTTGTAACAGCTAAAACTCGTGTAGTACCACCGAAACCTATCACAATTCCAAGACTAGAATTATGTGCAGCAGTATTATTGACACGCTTGATTCAGGCTGTCCGAGCTGCATTAGTTATAAATTTTGATTCAGTGCACTCATGGAGTAATTCACAAATTGGGTTTGTCATTGTTAAGGTCAGATCCTAAAAAGTGGCAAGTATTCGTATCCAACAGAGTTTCTTAAATACAAACCATTTTACCAACTGCGAATTGGAGTCATGTTGACGGAAAAGAAAATCTTGCTGATTGTGCTTCGCATGGGTTAGTTCTTGCAGAACTATTTTCTCATAAACTGTGGTGGAATGGATCTCCTTGGTTAATGTGGAATGAAGTTCCTTTGTCAAAACATATCCCTATCGATGAGCACGTAAAATAGTATCATTTGTAGTTTCTGAACCTGTACAGGAACTTACCGTATATCAAAGATGTCTCCATTTTCGAAGTTACAACGCTTTTTCCTTCGATATTAAGATTCATATCGAATTCAAGGGA
Source organism: Stegodyphus mimosarum (assembly GCA_000611955.2). Taxonomy (NCBI): domain Eukaryota; kingdom Metazoa; phylum Arthropoda; class Arachnida; order Araneae; family Eresidae; genus Stegodyphus; species Stegodyphus mimosarum. The sequence continues at coordinate 85,706 of KK119854.1, forward strand.
GAGAAGTACGCCGTTTTTATCCAGCAACGAAATTCGATTCGCAACACTCTGCATTATTCGAATAGTACAGAGATTGAACTTCAGTAAGGAAATTCAGTGTTTGGAAATGGGAAAAGATTTACCTAAAATCAGCAGTCTCCTTAGCTTGAGTCCATGTTTAGATGATAAAAAAGTGTTATAAGTAGGAGAAGGATTGAAAAACGCACATCTATCAGAACATGAAAAGCATCCAATCTTATTGCCTTCAAAACACAATGTGACGAAAATAATAATTAGACACTTTCATGACAAATATCTGCATGCAGCACCAGAACTTCTTCTATCTTTAATCAGACAGCAGTTTGGGATCACAGCTGCTGGATCTGCTATTCAAAAATTAATAAAAACTTGTGTTACATATTGCAACCGTAGAGCTCAAACGGCAAGTCAAATAAGGGCTGATCTACCAACAGCTAGAGTAACACAATCGCGACCATTTCATAAAATCGGAATGGATATTTCAGGACCATTTATGATCAAATACCGTGCAGGACGTGGATAAAAATCATTTAAATGTTACGTGTGTTTATTTGTGTGCTTGGTTAGCAAAGCAGTACATCTTGAAGTAGAAGAAGATCTGTCAATAAAAGCATTCTTAAGTGCATTGAAACGATTTATTTCAAGAAGTAGGAATCCAAGTGAGATTTACACCCACTACGGTACTAACTTTATAGGTGCAAAGAAAAAAATTAGAAAATATTTTTTGCAGTGCAAGCAAAATCAAGAAATTCACGACTTTCTGTCTCTAGAGGAAATAAAAAGGACATTTAATCCACCTTCATCTCCTGATTTTAGTGGACTATGGGAATCAGCTGTAAAGTCAATGAAATTTCATCTAAAGAGACCTGTTGGTGATACTGTTGGGATATATATATATCTTGAATTTCAAACTTTGATAACGCAACTTGAAGCTTGTCTCAACTTTAGACCGTTGTGTCCAATATCGTCTGACCTAAATTATTTAACTGCATTAACACTTGGTCATTTTCTAGTAAGAATGTCTTTAACTACCATACCTGAGCAAGTCACAGTTCCTTGAATCATCTTGAGAGATGGCATGTGAGACAGTTCATCTTGCAGCAATTTTGGAAAAGATGGAGTCGAGAATACCGTTCTCAACTTCAGAAAAGACCAAAGTATCAGAAAAGTCAAAAGGATTTAGAAGTCAACGATTTGGTTCTAATCAAAGAAGACAATCTTACACCTCTTAAATGGAGGTTAGGGAGAATAATTGCTGTTTATTTAGGCATAGAGTGACCATAGAGTCAGAGTTGTTAGAAAACTGGTCACGGTGTCATAAAACGACTTATCTTGAAACTGTGTGCTCTTGCAATATATAGACTAAAAACTGTGAACTGCGTGACATCTAAAGTTTTTGTATTTTATGTTTTATTAATAGCATTTTTATTACAAAAAAAGAAATTGCAAAAATCGCAAATTGTTGAAATCCTGTCAGCATGTTCACGTGAGTATTCCAAGCAGCTTATAAAAAATAACATCTCTTGGTTTGTTTACTTGATGGCTCATCAGACCGCTCCAACCGGAAGTGTAAGGTAATTAATCTATAATTTATCGTTTTAAAACGTAAGTTTCTCTTTACTACTTATGGTAACAAGACTAGTGATGAATAGAACCTTGTTCTTGTGACAGCCGTGTGAAATGGCTCGCTATGTTGGAGAAATTTTCGCATTATTAGAATTAGTGTAATTAATTAAAGACGAAGAATACACAGTCTAATTTAGCCGCGTGAAACTATGCCAAGTAAGTATCAGACTGCAAACGACGGTTGCAAAAATAAAGGCCAGATGGTAAATTTTAAGCCAGGCAAGGGAAGTGGGTATATACAGGGTGTCCCAAAACGACCGCATAAACTCTGCACAGCTAGATTCCTCGTTGGGAGTACATAAAAACTGCCCAAAGAAGCATTCCTGTACGATCCATAGTTTAAGAGAAAAATAAGAAAAACAAAGTGTGACGTCACTGCCGGTGCAAGAAAAAACACTTCATTAAACATATCAACCGCAGTATATGCACAATTTAAAGCAGATGTCCAAACTGTCTGCCGTGCATGTCAAGCCAGGCTTGAGCACGCCGTGGAATGCTGTTGCAGCATCGCGGGTCATCACACGTTGCAGCATCGCGGGGTCCAGCGGAAGTACAAGCAGCATGCAGACGAGCAACACTACGTCTCCATACACCAGTTCCAGATATGCGCGGGGAACGTTTTGAACATTATCGTCTGGAAAGATATGCCAATACTGTTGTTGATATGTCCAATAAAGTGTTTTTTCTTGCACCCGCAGTGAGGTCATACTTTGTTTTTCGTATTTTGCTCGTAAACTATGAATCGTACAGGAACGCTTCTTTGGGCAGTTTTTATGTACTCCCAACGAGGAGTCTAGCTGTGCAGAGTTTATGCGGTCGTTTTGAGACACCCTGTATATACACAGTCTTGGTACTGGCGTTTGCAATACACAAATAGATGTTATAGCTCTCCCATATACAAAATTTCAGCTTCTGCATGTAATCTTTTTTTCAGTTACGTAGATACATACATGCATACGTACGTACGTCTGTGCATACATCACGAAAGGATCCCCTTGAATCCATTTTAAAAGATCATAAATCGCCAAAATAAGCTACTTTTGTTCTTACCTGCCCCTTAAATTTTGATAAAAAACTTGTCTTTAAAAATACAGAACTTTGTCCATAAAGGTATATTGTTTTTTGATTTAACTTACTAAAGCACAATGAATATTTTATTAAGTGAGATATTTGCTCCATTTGCTCTTTAGGAACTGCACAAAATTTAAACTAAATGTTGACAGAATTTTCCGCACCATAACATTAAAACTGCATTCATAAAATTTTGTACTTTATTTTAAAAACCTTTGTAGTTGTAAATGTTTATGGATAATGTACTGGTAGGAAAAATTTAAAGAAAAACTGTATAATTGCATGTAACTTGAATGATGTTTCAGCTAAAAACATGGAACTTACGCAAAATCTTTAATTTGTCATGACCTCAAAATCAAACCCTCAAAATGTGGAATTACCTATTTCTGCAAAAAATGAATTTAAATATCATCACAGAGAATGTGATATAATGTAAGGTAAAGAAAATTTCGTGTTGCGGTATTTTAGAGATATGTAGAAATATTAATAAAGTATGTGGTCATCCTTGATAGCATGCTGTATGTTAGATTGTCTAAGCATTTTTGCGGTAACAAAATGTGTTCACGATGAATAGCGCCTTCTGTAGAATTATAGCTAGATGCTGCAGTGATGCAAGGCGGCGCTCTAGTGCTTCCCACACAAGTCCTCTCGGATTGAAATCAGAAGCATAAGAACCCTTTATCCATTGGATTCTTTCGCCCTCAAGATAATCGGCCACTAGTGCAGCGCGAACAGATAAGAACAAAAGCATTAGCTTCCATTAGCAGGAAGTTATTACAGATTGCACCTTAAAGAAGTCGACATGAAGATCAAAAACTTAATTTCTAAACTTGATCATTCGTAGTTTCACTGAAATAATGTGTATCTCAAAGTGGCCATTCAAAATGATGCGACTATATCACTATTCCACTACGTTTGTAAAAATACCTTTCTTGGATGTTTTCATGTTGATTGTAACACATCTAGAACTGCTCTTCAGACAAAAAGGAGACTCAACAGAAAGGAGAACTCAGCTCCAGTCCCGATGTTCTCCGCATCATCGCAATCGGGCGTATTTCGTAGCGCGAGTTAATGGGACACAGATCACATGTTTCCTTGCGTACAGCTCTCTTTTATGCATAATCATTTACTTGCGGTATATCTGGTTAGTTGAATTTCTGTAGTTGGACTCCCTTCTACTTTCGATTTACGCCAGTTGTCAAATTAATGCAGTTGCCTAGCAATCGTTGCTAAAAATCAGTTCTAAACGTCTGTTTTGACATGTTTTCGGTCTTGATGTGGTTGTCTGCATACATCCACAATCTCTTTAAATCGTTTTCAGATTACTAACACTATGGTTTCGGCTATTTTTAAACCTTTATATACAGTATTAGATCTTTATGCACTTCTACTATAGTCTGTCTGACTTCTACTCTCTCAATCCCATGCCATTTCGCATAATGCGTCAAACTCAGTGAAATATGACGTCTTCCAGAAGTGAGAGTTTTATTCTACTAACAAAGCAGTCTTGAATTTAGAATCTAAAGTGCTATGTTGCGCTCCTTCCCACACGCGCCAAAAGAATATTAGCAAAAATTTGCATAGTTCTATGTAGCGAAGGTCAATCCCACTGGACTAATAAAAATGTTGATCTTTAACTACCAACTAACCACCTTTCACTGGACTTAACAGAATTAACATTTTTTAGATTGCTTATGTATGTTCAATATGATAAAATAAAATATATTTATTAATATAAACCCTGAATAAATTTATTAATATAAAACATAAATACGTTTATTAATATACATTTATGAATATATGTAGCATAAAATGAGTTTATTAATATAAACGCTTCTTCAAATTAATTGATGTAATTTATGTTTTATTTTTCTTTAGAAGCTTCCAATAAAAACAGTAAAACATTTCAAATTTCAAGAAAATCGATTATTTGTAATAAAAATTATTTATTTATTTTCAAAACCGAAATATTCAGGTGTTAAGGAATTTATCATAAATTTTTAGAGAATTACATATAGACATCCTCCTGCATAATATTTATTTAATTTGAGATTCAAAAATTTCTTTTAAAGCATTTAGATTTGAAGCTTGTAAAGTATTTAGATTTGAAGTTATTGGTAGCTTCTTTTGAAAATACAACATCATAAAGACTGTAGCAGAAATACTATCGAAACTATAGGATTGTGATAAACATTCAGTAAATTAATAATAATTAATAACATTCAGTATATTAATAATAATCAAGTGATATAGCATGATCTATGAATTTCAAGAAAAATGACGCATAGATACAGCGCGGAACTTACCTTCTTTAATTACATCTGTTATTATAAATTTAATTTTTAAGAATATTCCATCTTTCTTCACACTTTCTTGTACTTTGCCTTTCCAAACTGAAAAATATCGATTGATACATTACAGCACTGCACTTCATTACATTCGAAATCATACATTACTATCAAACTAAAGGAAATTCAAATGATAATTTTTGATGATTATGATGATTTTTGTAAACTTAAAAGTAAACATGTAATTCTTTATAGCTATAACTCGTTATTAAAACGATTTTTGAAAACTTACCAGAAAAAATTTTTAAACACTGTCCTTCATGAAATGAAGAAATACACTGTTTTTATTTAAACGAGAGTTGGAACTATGATTTGTAATTTACGCCAATTGTTATGTTAATTCAGCAGACAACTAATTTCAATTAATATTTGCACTGGTATGTTAATAATTATCTCAGTATATACAATGCCAAGAGAGTTTTGTTTTCAAATTATGAAAACTGTCAGTTATAATAAACAATTCATGTGGTTTATTAATAAACTACATTAACTGTTTATCAGATCTGTAATTTGCTCTTTGCAGTATGTCGAACCATTTCTATTACATCTTCACGAAAAATGCTACACTCTGAAGAATGAGAGAGAACAAGATTTACACTGAAGGATGGCTGGTTCATGTGTTAGGAGAAAAATATTAAAGCAGAAGCACAAACTTTGGAGTTACCTTACATTCAATGGTAGAACCAACCTTTATGGCACCCATTTTCTTTCATGCGAGCACGTGCGTATATTGCTTAATGTTTATGCAGCTCTGCGTACAGTGATTTTCACCCAACGGAACTTGGTACGAAGAAAAATTATAAACCTCTCTAAGGTGATCCACTGAACTCAGTGAAGTTGGTCGTCTTAGAGAGCTGAAATTGAGTACTAGTGTCTGTTTATGTTCCCACTTTCAAAAGTACTCATCATAGGGACGTGTGGATACTTATAAAATAATGCAACCCATGCTCTGTTAAAAAGCTGTCAAAATTAAATGTGGAAGCGAAATTAAAATGAACACACCATCCCTACATATAATAAAACAAAGAGTCTGTGTGTGTGTGTGTGTTTTTCGTTCGTGTTGCGAGTAAGCTAATAGACCCAGGGCCACGAAATTTGGTACATAGGTGCATCTACACAAGAGCCAGACCACCTCGAAGCGATTTTTTCGAAATTCTAATTCGAATTTTTTTTATTTTATGTTTTGTGACCAAATCGCGTCATTTTGAGACATAATGGGCTACAGGAAAGCGAGATTTCACTCTATACATTTCATTTTTACATCGTCGTGAAGCGTAGACACTTAGCTATTTTACGAATTTGAAATAAATTTCGTATTTCAATAAATCGATGAAATACGAATTTATTTAGGAAGGCGACCTTAACACCTTTTCAGCGAAATTTTTTTTAAAAAAACTTATTTTTAAAAATGTGCTGTTTATTTTCTATTGATTTTTGGACACGTTAAACTTTAATCCTTTCGACTCCTTTTAAAAAAGGAATTTTGGAAAAATAATAATATTTTGTATTTTTTAAAATTTTTTTAAATGAAGCTTCCGAATACACTTCTGACATGTCAGATATTTTAAAATGTAGTTTTGGCAACAATTTTCCTTTCTTATTGTTGTTGATAGATTTTTGATAAAATTACATCATTTTGAATAGTTTCATTCTTTTAAAAATTTCGGTTTGGCAACAATTTTTCATCGTATTTCTTATGTTACTATTTTTAAGAGACTGAAAAGTTTAAGAAATTAAAAAGTTGTTTCTTTTTGCAACAGTAAATTGTTTAATTACTTTATTATTATAATTAACATTTGTATCAAGTTATATTGCTTATTTCATTGTAATATTGTGTTTTAATTATATATAATTTTAATTATAAAAAAGTTTTGCATGATATTTTTTAATCTGTTTAAGTTCTTAATCTGTTTATACCATTTGAGTTCTGAAGATTTTGCAAAGGGAAGTTGGTTAATTTATTTATTAGGATAATTAATATTTGTATTAAGGGATATTGCTTATTTCGTTGTATGCTTTTTATATGTAATGCATTTTTAACTGAATTTTTTTTTCCGTTGTTGTTTGTTTCTTTTTCGATAAAACTGTTCTGCAGAGAAAAATTTTGTGCAGTTTTCAAATTTAATGTTTGGTGTTCTCTTTAGGCATTTTTCTGGTACACTTAAAAGCCAGACGAAGGCTGGCCGCGCAGCGGCTAGTAATAAATAAGTACGTTTTTAATTTGACGGATACCATGAAAATTTACAAACAATTATGTCCCCCCTCCGAGAAAAAAGACGAGAACAACTAAACACACTACTTCTTAGTTTACATCTGTTAATCATTTGAAACTCTATAATATCACATTCTAGAATGAAGGGCATAATATTTAATTTTTATACAAATGAGAACACATGGTGTAGGTCTAGCTTTATGATTATTTGTAGCTTCTTTTGAAAATACAGCATCATAAAGACAATAGCAGAAATGCCATCGAAACTATAGGATTGTGATACTGGCTGCTGATCAGCACTTTGTCATAAAGCAGCTTCACAGTGTGCTTACTTATAATGCAGGGATTCGATTTTGGTGGCGCTTTCCGCTCCATAACTTAAATTTACTGAGTAAGCTCCGCTTAAATTTACCTTTAAGACTTCTACAAATGCCTTATTAATATTACAGAGTAGGGAATTATATGCTAATTCAATAGTAAATCATAGCAGAATTCCCTGGTTGCAATAGGTTCTTTTCATACTGTTACAAATTTTGTATACATGTAAACAATTTTAGTGAAATTGTAGTACCTTTGTATAAGATGGATAACAGGATATATGTACATCATATATGTATAACAGGAAATGCTTGAAGAAGCGAAGTTTTGCCACAAAAATAAGATTACCAGGGCAAGTCAATTTAACATTGAGATAAACGGCTAACTTGGCTAATCTCGCTAAATTGAGGAGATATCGCCAAGCTAGCAATGTTTTTGGCGACTAATGTTTTCTCACCAAAATTCTTCCAAATTGGGAAGAAGGCTAACGCATCTCAAATTCTATAAATGCGGGATACGAGGAACACTATTCTTACGAATTAAAACGACATTTCGTCTTTTCCAGCGATGAGGAAATGAACCAAGCTTCAGGCAAGTATTGGAGATTTTAGAGAATGGAAAACTTTACTGTATACTTATGACTACTGTAATGAATTTATTTCACAAATACAGATGTAAAACGGAAGTTCAGGTCTTGAAATTTCTATGGACATGCATAAATGATCAATAGGTCTTGAAATTTCTATGGACATGCATAAATGATCAATGTGAAGACTTTTTGTATTATGACAGACGTCTATATGAGCATTTAGTTCACGAGTTCTTTGCCACAGAAAATTACGGATCCATCTTATTCTATCTGTCTTATTCTATCTAAATGCTAGTCCCATAAAGATAGTTAGATGGCTTATCGTTTTGTTTTAAAGTTCTGAGTAAAATAACTTCGATTCAGTAGTTTAAAATACAACTTTCTTTCCTAGTTGTCAGACTAACGGTTATATACTAGCTTGTATACCAGAAAGTACAGCTTAATTAAAATTAAGGTACTAATTTAAAAGACAAAGGGATTCTACAAGCTTTGATTCAGGCCCTCAAACTTTCTTTAACAGTTACGCTAACAAACTAGAGATGAAATAAGTAACACAGTTGCTAAGAGAAATAATAGTGAGATGTAAGCTATAGATGCCAAAAGATTTCTGTCAAGAACTCTGTGCTTAATACGTGAACTAATGTGGATACTGGTGAGGACCGACATAACTAGAAATGAAAATAAAGGCAAAATAATTAGGTAACCGGTTAATAAACAGAAAACACCCTACAAGCGATAAAATGGCTTAATAAATTCAGCCGACCGCCTCTGCCGAGCTGACTTCTACTTTACTTGCTATTAAGTCCAGTTGAGAAGTAGACATAAGAAAATCTTCCCTTTCAAGCATTCTCAAGCAATAAGTTCCAAAGTTGTGCGAAGAAGAAAATTCTAAACTTATCTCATTTTCTTAAGGATATAGAAATTATTTATCTTCAGAAAATTACGTGTATGTTTATGTAATAGCGAGTTTTCCTGAACTAAATATCAAACTGTTCAGTTCGTCACATGAAACGAGTACGTACATGAAACGCGCCTTCATCACGGATCACGAGTCTGTCCGCGAAATCATACATTTGCAGATTTACGGTAAACTTCACCCATTTGACTTTTCGGCAGTTTTTAGTGTCTATGCTTTCTCAAATTTGTAGCACTTGAACTACAAAAATTGTGCAACAGACGCCGTAATTTTATAGCCTTTTCTGTTAGCATGATGCATACAGAATTCAAGGCTAAATTGCACGAATATTTTCTTCCATTCCATTATTGATGCTGCTTGGTTGTTGACTTAAATAAATGTCATAATATTTGTGCTTTTTTCTCTCACAAGCAACCCCTGTCATTAAAACGCTTCATCTTCTTTGTGATATTAATACAGTGAGGTGAGTTTTTAGAAAATTCGATTAAAAGGTGTCTCAACAACGATTACCGATGGAGGTTTTGCGTGTTCTAGCTAATAACGAATGTTTTTGCACTAAAGCTTCCATTTTGAATATCATCGCCTCTAATGAGTTTTCCAGCTTTATCAAATGAAAGTTAGAGAGTTAACGTTTCGTTTCATTTTTTTCTTTGTAAAATAAATTTATTATTAAGAATTCACATATTCATGTTGAATTACCTTATGCTTGTCAAATTATGTCAAGAGTGTGAATTTCAAGACTGAAGTGTTTACTTATGTTAAAGTTCACCTGTGCTAAAGTTTGTCTGCATTCTAATAATAAATATAGATCTAAACAAGGAGAAGGACATCGAGTATAATTAAGTATCTCGCAGTTTGCTGATGCTGCATACTAGTTGAAGAATGAAGACTTCTGACATTTGCACAGAAAACAGTCGATTTGTTTTTCATATTCATACTCATTTTCTCTTATGCAGCTTTCATAAAGTAGGTTATTTTAGTGTAAGTATATTTGATGGTAGATCAGCTAGATGTGGGTTGCATATTTGATAGTTTCGGATTCCAAATTTGATCGCAGTGCCAGATAAATGCTCTCTGCATTTCTTGTATAACATTCTATATTAATTTCTTAAAGACGAAAAAGGTTGCATAAATTTGTGTTATTTGAAACTAAAGTTCTGAGGCAAAAGTAAAGGTGTCTACTTAAGTTTGCTATAAAACGACAGTTTGAAGTACGGATTATTTGAAATGTACGCATACGGGAATACTTCAGAAAATGAAAGATCATAATTCAAAATGAAACGTTTATGTGGCTAAAATCCAGCGGAATTTCTCAGTACATTAGGTGAGATTTTAGTGATCAGGGAGTGGAGAGAAGTATAGCATTCCTTTGGGCTACTAAGTTTTCGTGAAATACATGACAAGCATACAAGATGATCGAAGTTTAAGAAGATCAAAAATATCAATTGATTAAAGAATTGTAGTGCAGGAACTAGAACCGGGACAACCAGTTCAACTACACTGGACGGCAGAATAAAAAAGCGAAAAGTTTAGAAGCACCAAGCGGCAGAGAACATAACACCGGCTCCAATCTATTGCGATATTTGTGAAGGGCTAGAAACAAAAATAAGTTCGTCAAGCGACATGCAAGAAATAATCACGAACTAAGGCGCTTTTATTACCATAAGTATTTTGTATGAAGCTGTGTGTTTGAAAAAAGAACTTTATGTTCAGTTGGTGGCTTATTTCTTGATGCAGCGTTATTGAAACGACGATCTGATGTTAAAGACGAAAGATTTCTACTGCGAATAACTTATAAAACCTGAATTAAAAATTTTGGACCAGGACTGAAATCGTTGTTAATCCAGTGGAGTTCATACTCTCCGCGACCCCCAAAATTTCAACCTGCTCAACCGTTGGTTACGTAAATGATGATATTTGCTTAAGATTATCAAGGCATTATTGCGAAAGATGTGAAAAGTGAAAAAATATGTTTCATGTGCAAAAAGTGTCACTGCAAGCATTTAGTATAAGTGGTTGCAAAAAATGTGAAAAACATTGGATAAAAATTACCTAAAATTAAGAATTAGGAATTAACTTCGAAGGACACCTGTAAAAGGACTAACTACAAAATCCCCAGATTTCAAATTCTTTCAAATTAAAACAGCCCTTACGTGAACAGTGATTTGCCTCCCTGAAGGAAGTTTTTTTTTTTTCAATAGTTACCAAGCTATTCAAAGATCGAATAAAACTAGTGTCCTGGGAGAAATAGCAAATCTTCCAAGACAATGGAGCAAAACCGTCCTTGTGAAGCAAGTGCTTTGCGCAAAAAGAATGTAAACAGGAACTGCCTGAAATAAAATTAACCTGAGAAAAAAATTAGAGAGCAGTACTTTTAAATTGCTTTCGTATTGCATATATTATGCTATTCCCATAACCAATATCTGCTCTAAAAATGCATGGCTGTAATTCTTGTTGGCAGAAATGGATATATTTGCAAATTTGTTTGTTATTATGACGATACGTTTGCAGCGGACATTTTGAAATCGCTTAAATTGATACATGCGTAATATAATTTAAGAAATCAAATTAGTAATTAGTAAAGAAATGCGTCATTGTATGCTTTCTGTTTCAAAACGCAATCCTATGTCGAAAATTAAGCTATTGTTTGCTGACAGCAAGTCGCATTTAAGGCTGCGTTCAGACGGGGGCATAAAGAGCATAGAGGCATAAAATACAGGAGGTCTGTTCACACCTGCGAGACGGGGCCAATGAGAGAAATGCTAAATTTGCGCATGCGTGGATGTGTCTACAGCTTTCCCGTGTTCTCTCTGCTTGTTGCCGCTTCGTTTTAGCTTTACTCTGATTGGTCGATGCTTATCCCAAGTCGGCATAAAGTTGAAAAGTTAGAATCTTACGCTAAGAGCCCTAAACCAGATTTTGTGACGTAGCACAGATTGGTTGCCTTGGCAACGCAGCTCGGCTTAAACCACTTATGCCCTTTATACTCCCGTGTGAGCGCAGAACCAAAGAACCTTAGAGGTTCTTTGGCAGAACTCCCGTGTGAATGGGCTAAAGAGCCCCAAGATCGGGAGCCGCAGTTTGGCCATGCCTGGTAACAAGCACCTGGGGGCTCATTCGCTTGTCCGGGGTGCTTTATTTATAGCTATGAGTTGTTATTTAATCACATATGTATGGTAGTATATAAATATAAAATTATTGGTACAATAAACAGAACCGCTTTTTACGTACGGTTCGTTTAAACAGTTCATTTTTGCTTACGTTTTGTTTTAAGGTACCTAACACATATTTATAGTACATGTTGGCAAATTACACGTAATATGTATTCACATAGTTTGCTGAAGTCGATGTTATTACAATTATAACTTAATTAATTGAATTTTATATATTGTGATGGATATACATGCAACAGTGATTATACATTAATTTGTAATTTAATACATTTTAAGATTTACAAGTACTCAGTTATTATACTGTTACGAATTTCACATTTATTTGGCTATTTAGAATTGTAATTAAAATTCCTTTTTATTTCCCCGTGCAACGCAGACGATTTTTGAAGAGAAAGTTACATCGAAAAAAAATAACAATAAAAATAAAAGCGCGCGTGCATTTAATGCTTAATAAATAAATATCTCGTAATTACTGTTGCCATCCAGAAAAATCTAGAAATATCGTGATTGTTCTACTGATAATTAAAAAGCTTATAAAAGCCGAGGTGAAACACCTCATCTCAGTTAAGGGCAAGTTATTGATAATAGCCCCGCCTTCCTTTTGTTTTTACTTACTTTAATTAGTACCTTTCATATATATAATTATATATTTAAAAAAAAATCTATTATTACTTATTTTTAAGTTATTTTGTACTTGCCAATTTATTAGAATCATACTTATGCATTCGATGAGGGGTAGGGTCCTTTGACCCATGCACCCTGGTTTTCGAACCACTCTCCTCGCCATTCTCATCTCAGTTAATTTATTAGAATCATACTTATGCATTCGATGAGGGGTAGGGTCCTTTGACCCATGCACCCTGGTTTTCGAACCACTCTCCTCGCCATTCTCATCTCAGTTAGTTGTTGTTGTTGTTGCTGTTATTACTTGTAGCTGTAAAAAGCGAACTGCTGTTTGTTTACCTAATGCTGTATTGATTGTAGCGATTTCGCTGTGAGATAGAATTATTTTATCTGCTTTGAACTGAGTTTTTGTTAAACGTTTGAGATATTGTGATATTGTGCGAAGATCTGTGAAGAAATATTTCAGCATATTAATTTATTTCTTGTGGAAAGAATAAATTTTTGTTAACTTTTTAACAACTTGTGCATTCAATATATAACGAACCCGTACGCACGTAACAATACATAAATTTATGCGGAGAATGTGCACTATCGTACTCTTCGCTAGTTTTAATACAGTGAGTTTCCTGTGAGAGTGGGGATGGGCTGATGTTACATGGAAGTACATAATTCTTGTTCTTTTGCTGCAACATTCTCGATTTTTTTAAAAAATTTTCCTTCAAAGGTTTTTATTTGCTATTGCATTATCTTAAAATTCCATCCAGGTTCTGATTCGGTTTATTAAGATTTAGATCCTCTGTTGCGGATGATAAAAAATATAGCGCTCCGTATCACCCTTCTCTCTACAAATGCATGTGTCCCTTTCAGCTATATTTCTCAGATGAAGATACATGAGGGATAGGACTGTGTCAAGTAATATAAAAATTTATGTATGCTTTGGGGTGTCACTGCTGCCATCAGCAATATCTATTGAATTCTTTTTTAACACCTATTCCTATGTTAGAAAAGAATTCAGCTCGGTAAATTATTGCTCTTTTCCAATAAATCGGAACACAAAGTACATTGCCTAAAATGTTTCTGCCTAGTTAATAATTTGAGGAGCATGTCTTCTGCAAGATTTAGAAGCTATTTTGTTATTTTCTTTGTTAGCGTTATGCTATTGAAATAGCACATATACACAAAAAGTACATATACATATACATATACATACCGTAATGGTAATTATCACAGGCAGCAGAAAGTAACTTTTCTCGTCTGTTAGAAGTTGAGCGAATTTTTCTAATTTCCTGAAATGGTTCTTCTACAGGACATCCACCTGTATTGAAATACAGTAAATTTAATCTAGATTAAAAAGTTATTTAAATTGGTTTAAGTACATCATATTACGAATACAACCGATTACAATTAAAAGCAAAATAATTATATTATTTAAATGTACGTTATTTTTTCAAATTTGCCGATCTTTTGGGAAAACTTTTAATTTTCTCCGAAAGCTTTGTAAAAAAAGTTATACTTCACTTGGCCATTTAATTATTTTCTTAATTTCCTATAATTTCCCAGCTAAATGGGGGTAAAGCAGCGAGGGCTATCTGCCTAAGGGAAGGGATGCCTTCGTGGAGGACTTTTTAAGGGAAACTGGCTCGTATACATTTTACACATAGGGGAAACCACTAAAACGCCTCAGCAACTAGCCCGTTGGCGGAATTCGAAGCTCGGACAAAACTACCAGTGTTCAGTGACTTTAGCGCTCGGCCGCTGGTAAAAAAGTGTCGGAAAACCAGACGAAAAAAAAATAGATTTTTTTAATTGTATAGTATAAATATCTGTATCAAAATATACGTATAGTAATATAAAATAAGTTCAAAAATCAGATTCTTATACTTCTACATTAGTTAAAGAAACCTACTTTTCCCGACCTTTTTTTAACACATGCTGCTCCCCCCCCCCGACTTCAGAATAAAACGCTGATCGTACTGTAACATAGTGTAAAAATAAAATTCCCATTTAACTGGGAAATCATGGAAATTCAGGCCAATAATAAATGGCCAAGTGACGTATAAACATATTTTCAAAAGTTTCGGAAAAAATTTGACCTTTTTCCAAAAAGTCAGAAAATTTGAAAAGTACACCTGAAGAATAAAAAATAATATGAAACAATACAAAATTAGGGTTTTAAATAGTATACTATAAACAAATATTGCCTTTCTGTAAAAAGAAAGCAAACGAAAAATCACTGCAGTATTCGTTTAAATTATTTTTAAAAAATAATTTAATAAAAGGTGATCTAGTGATCACCCGAAAGAACTCTTTTATTTTAATATGGTTTATCAGTACAGATTATCGACAGAGATGGCTCAGGTGTAATAGCAAAACATTTTACAGAATTTTAGATGATATGCATTTAGACTAACATAGGAACGCTATATAACTTATGTAGATTTAAAAAGCGAAAACAATTATGAAAAATCAAATGACTGTATGAAAATGGTTAGAGGAAAATTAAAAAAATTTCTGCTATACGCATATCTACGCAAAAATGTGATTAATCATATTAATTTTATAACATTTTGAGTGAGTTCAACAGTTTGTAATTCATAGTTTCTAATTTTGTTTTCTTTCTCTCTATATATATGTAATGATTTAGAGGCTGTTGAGATGGAGATTTATATAGACATATAGTTGACAGGATTTCGTTTTTCATTTCTTCGTTATGCTATTCAACTTCTTACACAAATGCACATCTGAAGCTATGCTTGAAGCATGTAAGCATTTGTGTCATGAGCATTATGCAAGACCATATGCATTGGCT
>KK119854.1:101535-169618 GCA_000611955.2 Stegodyphus mimosarum
TTTAGTTTGTAAAGATGAAATAATAAAACTGAAACAGAGAGTTGAGGACTTCCGTAAATTTTGGTTTATATAATTTTAATCTTACACGTATATATGTAAAAATATACGTAAAATGAAATTCGTTTTAAATTTTTAATAGCCCCTTGAAATCTCATTTTTGATTATTTCACCTTAATTAACTTTAATTAAAAAATTAAATTAATTTGATTATTTCACCTTAATTAACTTAAATTAACTTTTAAAAAGTCCTCCACGAAGGCATCCCTTAATTAACTTTAAAAATTCAAAATTAAACTCTGTCATATGATTCTTACATAACGCTCATGATGCATGTATATCCATAATGCAGCAAAATATTTCAGCTAATAATGTTAAAATTCGCAACAAGCAGAATCCTAAATTAACGAATAGGAATAAAGTAAAACCATAACTGTATTAATTTAGAAGTCAAACAACAAAAATCAACGTTATATTTGCAGATATCTTAATCATAATTGCATTATTTTTAACTCAGCTTTCATATCTGGAATCTACGCATTTTTCTTTAGCTTCTTTGTCCAGCATGCATATAGCACTATAATAGATTTTGCATTCTGAAATAAAACCTGGTTCCAGTCAAAAAGTTGCCAACAACTATTAGCAAAGGAAAAAACATAATGATAATTATCGTAATTGTTATTTTTGTATTTAGAATGTTCGCAGTGTTATTTAAAATAGTATGAGCATCAGTGACATAATGAGCGTATTTTTAAGGCTTACTTCCATGTTTCATAATTAAAATTACCGAAACATGGAAAAGATATGTAATACAAATAATTAAATAAATACTGAACACTTTAACTGTCCCTAACGTATGAGTCATTTTATTCCACGTAATATACATGTACGTTACCAAATAAAATAATTTCAGGCAAAATTTTAGCATTAAAAAAGTTCAGATAAGTATGATAATTTCATTGGCATTTTCTAAATTATTCACATACCTTCGAAAAGTTTCCAACTCATTGGTGAATTTATGAAGTGGCGACAAATGCTTGTTCGCCTATCTTTACGTCTTATAAGTTTTAATTTGTTTAAACATATAATCGTAGATTGTAGATCATCGTTCTTTTAATAGGCACTCGACCTATCTATATTATCCTGAAAGGGTGCATAAATAAAAATATAAATATCCAATTAAATGGATTATACCTCTGCACTTGTAGTGCTGATGACTCCCAGTGGCGATACTTAGCATGTAACAGTGTCGTAAGTGGCATATCACATAAGAGTAAAATAACAGTATAGCATATGGTAGGATGACATATCACATAATAGCAATTTGAAACATAGCAGCATTTCTTTCTTGATAGCAATATAGCATAGAAAATCCAGAGTAATTATGAGTTAGCAGCGAACATGGACCTTATAAGAAATAGACCAACCCAAATGGGTTTTCTCCTTCGTCTGACGCACTCACGGCTGTTCCCTTAATCACATCCAGAGGAGTAGGGACGATTATAGAGACTTAACATTCGTTGGCTATTCCAGCGTGTATATTGTCAAGAAAAAAACTGAGTGTAGCTCCTCATTTCACAAATTAGAATTTTTACGTATTTTTATTTTTGAAATTGAGATTAATTTTAAAAAAATTAGCATATTTAACAAACACAATTAACGTCCAAATAGTTTATAAAGCTGTTGTATGCTTTCAGGCTTGGTTTTTTCTTTTTTTTTTCTTTTTTTTAAGCTTTTCTTATGCTATAAGGAAATTTGTAACTACTACTTCTAGAAAATAGTATTTTAAATCTAAACTAATAGAAAATTTCAAACAAACAATTTTCTCTTAAATTTTTATGTGTTTATTGGTGTAAATAAGTAAAAAATACTAAAATACCTAAAAATTGTCTTAATTGACAATCTTGAATGATGCTAAGATCTCCTGTTACTAAGTGCTTGTGATAAGGATCCACAAATTTATTGTAATCAAGAAATTGGCAATCACATTTGCTATCAGCAGTTACGTCGTGGTGATTAATAATCATATTTCCCAAAGTTTTTTCAAACTTAAAACAGCTGTTGGCTAGGGAGCAGACTTTTTTTGAAAATTTGAAGAATTTGAAGCTAATCATAAAATGAATGTTTGAATTGTACATTACAGTAAATCTTTTTATGGAAAAAATTACTTTTCTTCAATTTATAATCGCAAAAGTCGATAATTAAATCTTTGACAATCGGGAAATCTGGTATATGCTTCTTAACTTCTCCAAGTAGCTTCTTCCATAGTGTGATATCTTTAAAAGCATGTAATAAATAAAAGGAGTTTTTTGCAAAAGCCTTCTTTTGAAGGAAAGCACAAATTTGTTTAATTATTAGATTCAAATCCTGTGAGGAAAAAAATTTTATTGCCTGAATTCCCTCCTCTTTTTCCTCTGGAAGCTTTTGTAGCAAAAAATCTAAATTATCCGTCTGCTTGTCTGCCAGTAGTTTTATTGAGATGCTCGTTAAGTCCATAAGGATAAAGTGTCCTTTTTTGAAGGATGTAGATAGATTCCCTAATGAGTCTTAATTTTGTGCGATATCAAGAATAGAATTCTCTATGTTGTCAAAACTGCTGATATGGAAATGTTCAAGAACAGCAGTTTGGTGTTTTTCGTGAAAATTACATATGTGATGTATGGTTATTGATCCTAAGATTAAGAGTGTTTTGAGTTTGACCTATACAGGAAAGGGATCATTCTTTACAAGTAATTTAGTAAATACAGTTATAAGTTTTTCAGAGGGTCTACTGTTTTAAAATATTAGAAGGTGCAAGCGTGGCATTTAACTTACAGCATTTACAAAGCAAATTGCTTCAATTTACTTTCTAGATTTTTTAACTGAGAAATCAATAAAAGTAAAGAGGGAGCTAACCTGCTTTACAGTGTTTTTTGCTAGGAAGCCTAACCAAATGTGGAAATAGGAACTATAATGAGTATCAAACAACTTTATTGCTAAAGCCAGCAGAACGTAAAAAGAGTAATTTTAGGTACAATCAACGAACTTTTTGCGCTAACAGCTGCGAAAAAGGAAAGATAATTTTAGAAAGTAGTACTAGAACAAGAGAGATCTATCTGGTCAAGAATTTTGCGCATATAGCTGCAAAATTACACAGTTCCGCTGGTTTAAAATAAAAAGGTCCCCCCCCCCGTAGAGTGTTACTATAACTCGCTTTTAAATCGTTTGAGTTTGTTCATCAAAAATTTGTTAAAGTTTTACAAAATATGAAATAGATAATAAAACAAATTCCAACTTCGGGCTTCTAGATGCGCATATTCGGGTGAAAACGTATGCTATTCAGAATTGGATGGCTCTAGGTACCGTTGTTTTATCACATTTGGAGAAATATGTATACTCTTATGCAGATTCTTCATTATTTAATTTCTTTAACAGGGCTGCAATATTTTGTGGCAACGGTTTGAAAAGTGATTCAGACTTTTAATGTTTTCAACGCAAAATCACAAAACGGAAACAATAGTCCCTCAGGGACAAAGCCCATTTGGACTAATAAAAATCTGAAAGATTTCAGATTTTAAATTACGTCCAAAGGGGCGTTTTTTTAACATTTTGTGTGTTACCTTTATTTATTAAATATCATGATTTTCGCACTTAAATCATAAAATTCAGTTCAAGAGCAATATCTCAAAATAATTTTAAAATGAGAGCATATCTTTAGAATTTCCGATACACTGTCTCGCGCGCTGGAGATAAAAATGTTTTTTCTGTACAACGTTGCCACTGCTCGCTTTGAAATCTTTGAGTTTGTTAATCAAAAGTTCGTTAAAGTTTTACAAAACATGAAATCGATAATAAAAAAAATTCCAAATTTCAAATTTGGGCTTCCAGATGCCCATATTCGGGTGGAAACGTTCAATATTCAAATTTGAAGGCTCTTGGTAGTGTTGTTTTATCATAATGTGAGACATATACATACATTTATGCAGATTCTTCATTATTTAATTTCTTTAAATATAATACAGGGCGATAATATTTGGTGGCAGTAATTTGAAAAGTGAAACAACGCTTTTAGTGGATCAATGCAAAATGCCAAAACGAAATTAGTCCTTCTGGGCAAACTTCTCCTTTGGAGTAATAAATAAATACTCTGTCACAATGTTTTTTAGAATTTGGCACGAAGGTGGTGGAGGGGGGTACTTGTAATTTCTTTGCATTTTATGACAGAAATAAAAAAATATTTATTTTCAAATTTGTTAAACTTTTATTGTTAGATTCATCCACTTTAGCAGTTCTATGGATACGCAATGTTTATTTCTTCCACTTCCTGCCTGTTGATTCCAGGTTTTTCCAATGTTGTGGAAGAAACTAAACTCTAATTATGATGCAGTATATGTGATCTAGAACGTTCTAGCCTTGCAAGATATGTAGCGCCTTTTATTTGCCTTCTATCTAACCCAGTACTTTGCCAATTACCAAAACAAATGTAGCATACAATCTTCGGCTTATTTTTCACATTATTCTCCTTAACAACAAGTTGAAAGCACTAAATGCATTAATAATTTAAAATTTAATTTTATATTTCTAAAATTATGTTTAATTTCTGATATATACAAGAGAAAATGAATAATTATGAACATTTGAATCATTATTTTCATTATAAATCTATTTCTGGTGACATAGCTAAAAAGCGTTTTTTATTTTATTTTGATTTTTAAGATACTATTTTGATTAACGTATAGAGTCATTAGGTTGTCCTCAGCGGGACTCGAACCACGGACCTCTCGAATACGTGTCGAGTGTGCTGACCATTACTCCACGAAGGCATGCGAAGCGGGGGAAATACCTTTTATACTATCCCCTTTTAAAGGGCTACTGGGAATTAGCGGACTCAATCACCAAATCCTGGTGGTGGAGAATCATCATTTACCACATTTTTTTAGTTCGGTGCCAGTGTAGAGACATTAGGTTTTTTTAAAGCAGGAACTGTGAAAAATGAGCAATGCCCTCACCGAAACGCTAACCACGGACCTCTCTAGTACGCGCCGAGCATGCTGACCACTACACCACGAAGGCATGCTAAGAAGGCTGGATAAATGCCTTATATACTGTCCCTTTTAAAGGGCGACTGGGGATTAAGGGACCCAATCGCCAAATCCTGGTAATGGAGAATCATCATCCACACCTTTTTTAGTTCGGGCGCCAGTGTAGAGACAGTAGGATTATTTTAAAAGCAGGATATCTGAAGAATGAGCAATGCCCTCGTTGGGACTTGAACCACGGACATCTCGAATACACGCCGAGTGAGCTGACCATTACACCACGAAAGCAGGTTAAGAAGGCGGGAGAAATACGTAATAAACGTATGAAATAAATTGCAGTACTCCTTCTTATTACAATATAAGTATATATTATATAGCTGTCAATGAATTTTTAAATTGATCTTTAGATATTAAAAGATTTTATATTTTGGATGCACTTTATATAAATAATATTTATGAAAGAGATTTAGAATGTATTTTATTTTGGATAATGCCATATAAAAAATCAATAACATCAGCTTGTAAACATATAATTTACCTTCAGCACACTGACAGTCTCGATTTTCATCACATAGAGTATTCAATAAAGTACTGTTATTTGAAGGGCTGTAGAACGTAGTGCATGTAACATCTGTGAAAAATAAAAATAAAGATTAATATGCGTTAATAAATAAATCTCAGTTTTAAATCCAGTTAAAAATTTGAAAAAAATGACATACGTGATTTTTAAAGCGATCAAGGTAATTTTTTAAAGTTTTATTTGTAAATAAACCAAAATTTAATAAACTGTCAACCGAAACATCTAGTTATGTCATTCAGGAATCCAATCTCATTAAAATTATCCGTATTATTTAAGTATCATGGAATGCATTACATATTGATTAAATTACCTGGATTGTAGTAATCATACACTTTTATAACACTTGCTTGTGTTTTTCCTACAGAAAATTTCCTGATCACGTGGAAACTGAAACAATATTTCTTATCTCTAGGAATCTGAACATAAAGAAAAGAAAAAAAATATTAATATTTCCCAAATATATTTTTCATTTTGTGTTATAAAACTATTATAGTCAAACTGATAATCATCAGTATATGTACATATATATCTTCACCGATTTGACTACAGTATGTGTTGTGTCACAAAATGATACACACTGATATTCTTTAAATACATTTTTCATTTTGTTATACATTATAATCAATCTAATGACAGATTTGCTTTTCATTTTCACTAAGAGAATTCTCTATATAAAATGCATATGATATTTTAAAAAGGCTGACAGATAAATATAAATAGAAGTACAAACTTTCTAATACACAATATTTTACAACGAAATGCCTTCAGTAATTGAGGGAGGGAAAAAACTTTATGCAGAACAAGAGCTAAGAATATTCATGAATATAATTCATATTACGCATTTTTTGGCACTTTTTAAAAGGTAAACCGATTATTATTAATACATCTACTTAAATTTACTCGCTGGTAATGTGTCTCACAGGTGTCAGCTCTCGGGTACTCAACAAATGATAGAAGATATAAAATTGACACCATTTTCCTTACATTGAAATTCCAGTGTAGGCTGAGAAGAAAATAAAGCCTAATCAACATTTTTAAATCTATAATCTATAAATGGGAGATCTCTACTGCGAATTCCTATCCACAGATTGAATTCCCAAGTTTGTTTCTCAGTGGAACCAACATCTTCATGTATTGCGCATGCTATGGCTATGGGGAAGGGGAAAACGAGAAAAAAAAGGAAAGAAAGGAAAAAGAAAAACTGCAGGTTGATTCTTGTATTGAAATTCCATTTTAATATCTGAAATAGGTCTAAGATAAATACTTAACACATCTAGTTTGAGAAAGAATTAATCGCCAGAAATGTAAAACACATTCTAAAAATTCTCACCACTGGGAGAAAGGATAAGGTTGATGAATACTAGTAGTTTCATACACGTTCCAATTCCGCATAGCAGGCTGGCCAGTTTAACAGTTTTTTCCACATGAGCCATTTCTCGTAGAACGCGTGCTAACAAACTAATGAGTACGGAAACATATACATTTATTTGATAAAGAGAGGACTTATATTTTAAGGATGTGGTTGTATACGTTCTTCATTGAATCATTAAAGCCAAACCTTGCGACGCATATTCCTTTGAATAGAAGTGTCGTCAAATGAAATTTAGCCAAGGTACAGATCTGCTTAATAAAACACTGGCAGACGATTTCAAGTGTAAATTCCGTAAAGTAAGTAAAATATTCTAAGAGATGTTTAATTTCAAAACGTTAGACTGAAAGAATTGTGTACGTACGGATCCTAATTTCCTTACAAGTCTTTAAAATTAAAAATTTTATTGTAGGTACATTACATTGTTTTGGTACCTTTCTTTACCAGATCATCTGCTTCATTCACAGATATGCCTAAATGAAACTTGAATGTATTCATGGTATAATGATTCTCGTTATGCGAATCAGATAAATATTTCATTGATAATCTGCATTTTTGAACTTTTAGGCATCAAGTTGGTTTATCATGATTGGCTATGACCTATAAGGCATCGGGGGAAGCTGAAAGGATAGTAGCATTTCAGAAATTCAGATGACTGTGTTATTGAGTCAAAAATGAAGTCCTAATGATCTCAACTTCACCATCAAACGCCGTGATTTGAAAATCAAACAGTAAATAATGGGAGAAAAGGGAGCTGAAATTATCAGCACCGAGTTTACCCTCTTTAAGAAAAGGTTTAGGCCCATCTGTGCAAACTTGCAATCATTTATTGGTTAGATCAATAAATGATCGTTCTCATCATAAGGTTCTTCAATTGTTCTCATCGCTAGGGAAACGAAATTTCTGAACTAATGTCCGATTTCAGATTAGGCTGACAAACATCCAGAAAGCAATACCTTGGACTTTAATAAGATCAACGGAGTTTTAGTATGGATGCTGACTGAAAAGTTTTCGAAATAGTTTAATATTTCACTCATAATAAATTCAACAAAACCGTGTTAAGTTTTAAGTCTTCGCTGGTGGTCTTTACTTTTATCATAAAGCTCTTAGGGAAGTATGAGAGTTTTCTCGAAAAGCTGTAGGTCAGAAATTTTGATTTCATGAATCATGCATAACTGTCCAATAATAATGCAACACGACATCTGTTGCGTTTCTTTTTACAGCGTCTGTAATAAGACAAAAGAACCTGGTTTTGAAAACGCTTCAGCTTGTTTATTCCAATAGAGCCCAAAGCTTGTTTATTCCAATAAAGCCTGCTTACAGGTTGATTTACTGTCTATTAAGGAGAAAATCCAAGTTATATTTGTAAGGTTTTAGTTTAAATTAACAAAGTTTTATGTTAATTTCTCTTTCCTGTGAACTCTTATTTCAACTTCCCGTTAGAATGAGCGCGCGTTTCAGCTTTATGCTAATTTGAAGTGGAGCCAAGTTTTGTATTTAAAGGTTAGCGAGGAACTTCTCAGTGAGAGAGAACTTTTAGTCTCAGATCACTTCGGCTCTGTTATGTTCGATGTTCGCCTGACTAGCTCGTATTTAAGTTCTAAGCCTTAGCGCTGTTACTCTAATACTTATTGAAGTAATCTAAGTGCGTTAGTATTAGCCAAATCTTGCTACGCACCATTGATAGTTTAGAATAGAGGCCAACCTCGCGTTTAAAGCTCTGAGAGCAACGACTACTTAATTTTCTACTCAACTTTATTTTTAAATTATTTGATTGTTCAGTTTAGACTCAAGTGCGGTCATTATTTTCTGTTATCCCTTCCGAGTTGGGAAGTGGCTGTAAATAGTGGTTTAATAAAAGGGTAATTTTAAACCCTTCGTACGTGCAGTTATTCTACCACTGGCATAGAACATAGCTGCATTCACTCCCTGTTCGAGATCAGGACTTTGACACTGTTATGACAATGTTCGCCAAAAGTATGCACAGAACAATCAGTCCTGATATATTTACTCATTAAAATAAATTTATACATCCCTCTAATTCGTCGTTTTATTGTATTCCATCTCCGTGTGGTCAACAGCACTCCGGACTTACAGGAAGTAAATCGTAATTTTCGAAAATAAAATCCTGCGAGGAATTACTAACTCACAGTCGTTTGTGCAAAATCAGCGACTTCTCCAAGATCTTGAAATTCCGCATGCAGAAGGTTATATTCTTGCAGGTTCTCTTAACTTCTGCAGGAAAATTCTGCCCACATTGCTCAATTACTCAGTATGATCCTACTATTGGAAACACCTCTAAACGACCACGCACAATCCATCACAATGTTGCATATTAATCTGCACTTTGATTTAACCTATATATATTGTGCAAATTTCATATATTCTTTTAGTATCTAAATTGTACTGAACTTCAATATTATTTTTATCCCAATGCCCATTTGCTGTGTGAATCAAAGACTTCAAGGACTTTTGAATCTCTCCATTTCATCTTGCCTACAGCTACTAGCTGACACATTGTAGTAAATCTCGTATCTGCCTGTCAGAAAACTTTTAGCGGCAGATTGAACTAGGGTCTACTTCTGCGATGGAATCGAAGAGTAAAATGCTATGGTAGCCGCAGCAATTTGTTCTGAATTTAATTTTTTCGCCGATTATGGCAGCGCTTTGTGCTTGTATGCATAAAGCCAACGGCCTACAGCTCTACCAAATTCAGATAAAACTCACTGGTTGCATACTTGTATCAAAGCCAGGGTCAATGGTCATCGTTTTTCAAACTCTTAGAGGCAGTATTTCATGACAGGTTTCTAAGCATCTTGGAAGTTGCAAGTCAGGTGGATGTAGCACATCCTCAACGGACTCCGGGTAGTTGTTTGATCGCATTTAAACAATTATTTATCCTTAACTTCACTTGTTCCATCTGGGAGTTCCATTTCAAAGATAACTTCCAAATGCTTAAAAGTGGGGTATGGAAGTACAGGGGCTTCCATATAAGAACATCGAGAGATTGTGATTCAGTGAGAAAGTTAGACTATAAGGATCTTAAGTTAAGTTTATTTTAGTTTAAAACTTTACTATCATCTCTTATTTTCCACTTCCGGCCTGAATAAACGCGTGAAT
This sequence comes from Stegodyphus mimosarum, assembly GCA_000611955.2. NCBI lineage: Eukaryota > Metazoa > Arthropoda > Arachnida > Araneae > Eresidae > Stegodyphus > Stegodyphus mimosarum. The sequence continues at coordinate 111,620 of KK119854.1, forward strand.
ATGTTTATGCAAATTGTACTTGCTAACGCTTAAGTATTTAAGCTGGGGTTTTTTGCCAAGAGCAGAGCTAGAAGGGGAGAGAGTGAGCCGTCTTGCCACTAGACTTCACGCGAGCTTGCCATCAGCTACTGTCCGCCTTTAAGGCCAGAGGTTTTAGTCCTCTCGAAAGCTAAAGACGTATTGTAGTTTTACGCAGTCTGCGTACTACATACGTGGTAGTTTAAAAGGCCAGTCTTAGTGTTAGTCATGTGTGTAAAATATTAAAAGTTAGTTCTTATTTAAATTTTAATTAGTCTTATATTTTTACGTTCAGACTACAAGTGGTTTGCCTTTGTATCCCGAAGTGCGGCAGCGACTGTGAAAACGTGAAAAAAATAAAGGGTAATTTTAACCCTTCTCATCTTGTCGTCTTTGCTACACTCTATAGGACATAGTTTGTAGTCAAACTCACTGTCTAGTCAGGACACACCATGTTCGCCAAGCAGATGAGAAGAAATACGAGTCCTGATAAAACAAGCAGTCTTTTTAGTGTTTACACTCGTGTTATTTAATGGACGTCTCTCCACCTCTCACTGACTTCATTTAGAGGACACCTCTTCATTGGCTTCATTTAGAGTACAGGTTTCCAACGGTTGCGGTAACGGCAGGAGCCTTCCATGAGGGCTGTAGTGGGCACAAAGGCAAATGGGGCGTTATGACAATCACGAGGAGCCGTTGTAGCTTCCCTACTTATTTATGAAATTAATATAATAACAGAAAATACCTATTGTTTCCATGAATAAACATTTTATCTAGCTATCTAAAATTTGTATCTTATTGTTATGACTTAAATATTGTATAGTCTTATTGCCATCGCATTTAAATTAACATTAGGGTTTATGTATACCTAAGTGGGTTTACTGTCGGTGACAAGTTTTTGCAAGCTGTTGTGAAAAGACTCGACTCACACAGTAGAGTAAGTGTTGAAAAAAAATACATAATGATTTGTTTACTCAGCAAGTGCACGGGCATCAAAGCAAGCAAAAACACCCAAACTAATGCCTGCCCAAAATTAAATCTATAAAAGGGAGAGATAGCTTTAAAGATGTTTTATTATTATTGCATGTTTCGCCAATAATACATATTTGGTTTTGAAAGTAATAGATTGCATTATAGCCATTATTTTTATAAATATCTATAAATCAATTGAAGAGTTAATTTAGTTAAAGTGCGGAAAATTTCATATTTCACGTCTGAATCTAAGACGAAATGCAAGCAATACGATATTGAGTATTTGAGATATGAATTTACATTCTCTCCTGCCATCAGTTATTATCTATGCGTTCAATTTTCGAAAATGGGTTTTCAAATAAAGCCGTGAAGCAATCTAGGCAAAAAGAATATTTGAATAAAATGCATGCTGATAAAAGGGCAAGGACTGGAAAAGAAATATTTAAAGCAGCCAACTATATCAAACCTTTCTGCGTCATCTTCTAAACAAGAAGATGATGGACTATGAGCCTCATATAATATTCCATTGTTAACAGCAAAAGTAGTAAATCCACATGCAACTGTAGAGAAATTAATTTTGCCAGCAGTCGAAAAGGAAATAGAAATTGTTCTTCGGTGCAAAGAAGAATAGATGATATGGCTTAAGACGCTGAAATATCACTTTGGGATTACATAAAGATTTGCGAAATTTCCATTCAACTTGATGAATCAACTCTAGCAAATAACACCATTAATCTTACCATACGTTTGATTCTAAACAAGAAAAAAATTGTCAAGAGTTATTAATTGCTAAATACCTGGACATCGATAAAAAGGCAGAATCCATATTTAATATCGACCAAGTGTTTTCAAGAGAACAAGAGAAAGAAATTCCTTTCGTAATATTTTGTCAGATGCTGCTGCTGGTGCTCTAGCAATGATGGGACATCCTAAGAAGTACTCGATTTTCTTGAACACAGAGACTAAAAACTGGAAAACTGATAACATCCAAAAATGACATTGCTTATTTGACAGACTTGCTTAAAATGCTTAATGCAGTCAATTTTCAACTGCAAGGTGATGAGTTGAATTTAATTAAAACCAAAATGTCACAGCTGCTTATGTGTAAAACTTCTTCTATTCAAATAGAGATGAATGCGCTACGTATCAGCAGTTTCTGCAAAACAGGAATATTTGTTTACTTACTGCCAACACTTAGACGTTCTTCATGCTGATTTTAAAGAATGATTCCAAGGTATTTTAAACATGAATATACCTAGCTGGGTTTTGGATTCTTTCGCAAATGCAGATACAGTAGAATGATTAAATTTATAATAGGAGCTAGTAGAATTCACAATTAACGAAGAACTAAAAATAAAATTCAGAAATGGATACCAAACGTTCTGCCTTCAAAAATCAGTAGCTACTTTCTACCTTGGATTGTGGGCAAGAGTACAGAAATTTTTCATTGCTTTGCCTTCATTGTATCTGCCTGAGTGTGGTTTCAATGCAGTGAAGCTAAATTACTGTAAGTAAGTACTGAATATGGCAATTTGCAACCGATATTAATGAAATGGGAATCATAATATTAAAAAATTATTAAATCCACTCCCCTCAACCATCTTATTGACTTTGTGTTTATTTTAAATTTTTAATAAACAAATTTTTACTACGTTTGATAACCGTTTTAAATAATTTCTACCTTTTGATTCTCAGTAGATAAATACACCAATAAAATCCATATAGCTAATATAAAACAGTATTTTAACATCTGGTAAAATTAATGGTTATGTAAGATAGGATGATGAAAATTTTTTTTTGTAAAGAAGGCGAGGGTGTAGAAAATGTTGGAAACCTCTGATTTAGAGTATCTTGTAAGTTCTTCTGTGCCCACTTATTTAGGATTGAGGACCATATCACCAAAAGCATCAGTATGCATGAATATATGTACAGTCCTATCTTTGACAACGATCAAGCAAAACAAAATGGCTAGGAATCAAAGATAAGCTGTTCGATAGGTTCAGACCAAAAAGCACATATTTATACTCACCATAAATTACAATGGCATATTTAGTACCAAGAAAAGTTGGAAGCACAACCAGCCGTCGATCACAAATGATATCTCCAGTTCCTACAATTAAGTGGTATCGGAAATGGAAACATTCTACACCTGCTTGATGATAGTATCATGCTTATTGATTTAAGATATTAAGAATTTGGTTGGATGAAAAATGACTGAAAATTCGAATTAGCCAGCATATGACCCAGATTTAAGTTTGTGATACTATTATTGTTTCTGTCAGTAAAAAAAACAACTGTCGGCATACCGTGTTACGACACTGGTGCGTTGTGTGTGGCTTAAGATAAAGAAACTTTACCATGGGAACTGACATTAATAGTATCCAGCTGTTCAAAAACTGATGGAAAATTTGCAGTGTTGCATTTAGGCCGAGAGACAACACCTAGAACTGTAACAGAATACATTCCCAACCTTCCGCACTTTCATTGCTACTGAACTAAGTATATCAGTATAGGTATGGAGGATGTGAGACATTGAAGTCAAAAAATACTTTATCCAAATTCTTACCTTAGCTATTATAACACTGAAAAATATTTAAAAGATTACATAAATGTTAAAGTTTATTATTTAACGCAAGAAGTAATAAAACAGAGAAGTAAATACGAGGGCAATTCGGGAAACTAACCTCCGTTTCGCTGTAAATAAAACCTAAAATTTTTTATTGATCACAGATTGTTTCATGCAACAATGGTTGCGCTCCGCCCACTACTGCTAAAGCTACGCCGCAACGGAAGTTAGTTACCGAATTGGCCTCATAAATATGACAAGATGAAAATATTAGAATTGTATTTATAGATGCTATTTCTTAACATTGCTAACCAAGGGCTCGTGGAAATCTTTTCAAACAATTACTATATATCATCAAACAATTTATTCAATTAACAACAATACGCGGCAAAAATAACGACAATAAATAAGTGAAGGAGAATGCAGAGATCAGCAGAATCCTCTTTAACGCACAAAAAATACCGATATCATTCCCAGAGTCATGACTAAAATGCGATTCCTGATTCACTCTTTGACACTACTTTATCTGAAATCATTTTCAACTAAAACAAAAACTAACACCTAAGTCTTTTGTCGGTAAAACGGCGTTTGAACACACCAGGGTGCCCAGGCTAAGTGCCTTAACCTTTCTATAAAAAAATACAAGTTTATAAATTGTGAACAAAAATAATTAGAGTATACCATACATAACTAGAGTAATAAAAAACTAGAGTAATAATACATATAGTTCATATATATATATTAACACTCAAAGAGTAAGCATGAAATGTAAAATGCAGTGATGAGAAACAGAGAATAAATAAATGATAAAAAACAGTGGAAGAAAAACTCAAGACGTAGAAATACAAAAACAATACGTAAAGAATAAAGTAAGCAAAAGTACATAAAAGTTTCAGTAAGAAAACGTGGGTTTAAAATGGGCATAGGCCTTTCTTTGTAGTTAGTATCTTGAAAATTATAATTATGTATTCCGAGTTAGGTAGTATTAAGCTTTCTTTATTTTAAATGAACGTTTCTTGCCAGTTGCTAATACAACGTTCCGAGTTGAATAATCTCAGAAGTATTTAGCTCTTTGTGAATTGTATTATTCCTGATATACGAAGATGAGTTCGTGATCTGTTTCAGAACGCAGTTCTGTGCAGTTTGCAATTGCTTTATATTAGATTTAAAAGTAAGCCCAGACTGGACAGGCACTGGTAACACAATATGGAACGCAAAATGGGTTCAGAAATGAATGCGTTGTTATCGATAGATAAAATATTCTTTCGAGCAATTAGGGGGTAGAATCTGGCTTTACGCACTCGAAACTTCTGAATAATAGAACGTATGGGTGGGAACCATGTGAGAGAATATATGAGGATCACCCCAAGATAAATGACTTGCTTGGCCCATGACAGAATTGTACCATAAAATTGCAATTTCATATCAAACTTCTTTTTTCCTTGGGAATAAGACAGCAATGGTCTTTTCTACATAACTTGTGTTTTCCATTTTCTGAGCCAGTTCTTCAATGTGTGCATGCGATTCTGAAGGTGTTGAGTGACTGGATTAAGAAATCTGTTTTATATTAGGATCAGTGTATGATCAGCATACATTGGTAGAGTACTGTTGGGTGTGTGAGGAATGTCATGCACATAGATATTAAATAATGTGGGGCTTAATAAAGACCCATGTAGAACGCCTGCTAAGATAGCTCGACGGGTGGAGTATGTCTGAAATGTTTATGACAAAGTGTCTACCTGTAAGGCAGAATTTCATTATATGCGTAACATAACTTCGAAAGCTCAGGTTGTTATTTTGTAAATAATGCGTCCATGCAAACACGATCAAAAGCTTTGGCTATGTCTATGAAGAGCTCTCCGATAAATTTATTGTTCTCTAAATTCTCCGAGATGTACTCCACCAGATAAACCTGGCAAGATGTGGAGAGGTTCCTACGCAATCCAAACTGATGAGGAAGGAGGATGTTGTTGACGTCCATGTGATCTCTGATTCTTGTAAGAATGGAAGCTTCCATTAGTTTACGCAAGCAGGGTAAAGGGCTATTTTGTCTATACGATCCAAATTCCATGGCTGATTTATTAGGCTTTAAGATCGGTACTATGGTAGCTGTTTTCCGTACCTTAGGATAGTGTTGGTATTTCAGAATGAGATTGAAGATATTTGTAAGCTTGAATACCAGTTGCAGGGAAAATATCTTACCATTTTTTTGTTACTTTATCTAAGCCAGGTTGTTCTTGGATCTCACGTTTTTAATGTAGCCACAAACGTCCAAAGGAAGGACTGGAATAATGTTTTTTGCGAGGAGATTTGGTGTGTACTTAAAGTGGAAATCAGAAACTATGCGTTCTGTTGCTGTCATGAATGTTGTTTACGCAAAAATTGATATTCCAGATGCGTAGCTAAAATTTTTGCTTTCTCCGTTTCGGTCCAATGGATCCTTTCTTGACCTTTAAGGGGCGGGATGTTGTTGCAGTATTTCATATATCTAAAGATAGCTCTTCACATGAAACTCCCCGAGAGAGAATTTACGTAATTTTCCAGTCGTTTTGTACCTGTTTGTTTGTAACAGACTTCATAACTTCATTGAAGCGATTAGCCGTTGTTTATCAGATGGATGCTTTGTGCTCCTAGCAGCATTCCTTTGTTTTACTAAGTTTCTCATTTCAGTGCTCTACTTGGGCTTGGGATTTTTGACATTTTTGGTTGCGTACTTTTGAGCACGTATCACAGAATCAGTGAAGTTGTTAACCAAAATATCAATATCATTCACCGTGAGAACAGTTGGTTATATCTAATGAATGCTTTGACAAACTTCGAATAGTCTGTAGGTTCTTTTATCTGGTGTAATACAGTAACTGATGTCCAGGATAATATTGATCCGTTGTGGTCAGAAAACAACTCATCGTACACAAAATATCCACTCACCGATATTTCAGTGGATCAGTGGTATTTCTGAGTAGGAAAACATTTTTTATCCTTGGGGACCCAGAAATGTTGAAAGGGGTGCATGGGGCAGAAAGGATATCGTATTTGAGTTTCTTGGAGCTGCTATGTGTAACACAGTCGAGTTGACGAAGTCGTAAATTGCGCGGTTAGTGCCGCAAGAATTAAAGCAGTTTCGCGTGGGGTGTCATGAGTTGAGGTCTCCACCTATAATAATCTCTTCAGATCGATAGTAACTAATGCTGTGTTCCGATTTAGAGGGATATAAGTGGAGACAAAAGTGTATGTCATAGCAGTGTTTGTTGTGAGTTCAATGGCTGAGACCTTAATGGCTGAAAGCTGTGGTATTGTAACAGAGTAATGTGAATGCAGCGTTTGATAAGAATAGCTACGCAACCTTCTCTTGGAAGTCTTCCATCTTATGAGGTACGACAAGACCTGTAAAAAAGCTGTAATTAGCAATGTAAATAGGATGGTTAAGTCTAAGCTTCCGTTATTGTAAGAACATAATGTGAGGGGTGTACTTATTTGTAATAGTCCGAAGTTTATTAATCTTCTTGGATAAACCACTACATTCCAAGAAATGACATTTAGGAATATATACACATTATTTACAACAGTACATGTATAAGGTATTTCTCCCGCTTTCTTGGTATGTCTCCGTGGTGTAATGGTCAAGCACACTCGGCGCGTATTCGAGAGGTCCGTGGTTCGAATCTCGGCGAAAGCATTGCTAATTTGTCCCTTCTCCTGCTTCCAAAAAATACCTAATGTCTTTACACTGGCGCCCTAACTAAAAAAGGTGGTGGACGATGTTTCTCCACCACAGGATTTGCCGATTGGGTCCCCTAATTAAAGGGGGAGGATATAAGGTATTTCTCCCGCTTTCTTGGCATGCCTTCGTGGTGTAATGGCCAAGCACACTCGGCGCGTATTTGAGAGGTCCGTGGTTCGAATCTCGCCGAAAGCATTGCTAATTTGTCTTTTCTCCTGTTTCCAAAAAATACCTAATGTCTCAACACATGAGCTAAAAAATCTTTGAAAATGGACAACAGTGTAAAGAGCTTATCAATTGAATTCGCTGGTTCCTGAAGTTCAGGAAGTCTTGTAGATACTTTGCAAATAATATTCGTTAGTGATATACCGTTAAATATATTTTAAATTTCGTTAAAAATTATTAAAGTCAAGAAAAGTGTGAAACAAAACTCCAAAAGTTGGTTCAGAACTGGATTTCTTTGGCTGCTTAGGAGATATTTGATTTTTCAGTACTTTGGCATATGAAGTAGCCTAAGCGACATTAGAAGAACTGGTATTAGGAGTAATCTTTGGTTGCTTTACTTGGACTTTTGAGAGTAGTATTCACATTTCTAGTTCCCGAAGAAAATTTAGAACAACCGCGATAGTTGGCCCGTATATGCGGTTTAGCCATAACTGCAGCACTTCACCACATCCAATCTTTTGGCTGAACAAACTGAGGTTTTGTGTGGACCTGAACAATTGAAGCAGCGAGGCTTTAGTGTACATATCTCGGATGAATGGATGAAGTGCTGACAACTGTGGCACTGAACAACTCCTCCTTTAACCTTGTAGGGTGAAATTGATACCTTGAAATACAAGATACTGAGAACTTCAAAAAACCGCTCGACATTTGCTTCGTTTTCGATTTGTATCTAAAATAATGGCATTGACTCTTTAACCTAAATATCTAGGTAAGGGTAATCTTTTTAATTTTAAAATCCAGATTAACAAATTCTTTCGCTATTGCGTCGGTAGACATATCAATGGACAATCCTTAAGCAACTTTAATTGGTCTCTCAACTTCAACAGTGATCACTTAGTAATCAGTTTCATTACCATTTAAATATTTACTAATTTCACGACGGTTATCTTCCGTTTTCAGAAAAACTTTAAGAAATTACCCATTAACGTTGCCTGTAAACTTCGCGCTTGGATCAGTTTTTAATTTTTTAAATTTTTAATGTTAGGCAAGTCAGAAAATTTAATGCTAGGCTGAACCTTTAATTTTCTGAATATTGAGATCCTTGGAATTATCAATTGCTAGGTTACTAAACCTGTTACGTAAAGACAATTCCACATTACATTTCACTAGCTTGCTTTATCTAGCCGTAATTCTCGGCTTAAAGAACCCATTATCATCTCTTGCACCAGAATGTTTTTTAACTTTCTAAGAGCCCTTACGGGGTCTTACTAGTATCTGGCATAGCATGATTATTTCTTGCATCAGAAAAATTCTTGCATCAAAGAACCCATTATCATCTCTTGCATTAGAGGGCTTTTTAACTTTCTGAGAGCTCTTACGGGGTCTTACTAGTACCTGGCATAGCATGATCATTAGAAAAAACATCACATACATTTTCACGAATATTACTACTCGAAAGAGATTTTCTAACAGTACTATGAATTTCCTCACCACTAACATTAAGCAAAACGCACTTACGTTGTACGTGTTTCAGAACCCTGAATCTTATTTGTAAATCATATGAAGAACAGCTCGAAATAGAGAAAACTAATATCCTTTTTGAGTCTTTCGAAGTGGTCCTCACATTCTTGAATATCATTTTCAAGCTTAACACGAAGTCCTAAATAACCAGTAAAGTCACCAGTCACATCTTCACTATAATTACTTTTATACCATAAAATCGTTATTCGACGCACTGTAAACCATAATGGTATATCGAATATCATAATCCGTTAATTTAAAACTATCCGAGTCTGTAGAAATATTCCAATGCATATCCGAGCATTTTCCGCGTGGTTGTGGAATATCATTTTCCTTGTGGTCACTCACCAGAAGAGGTGGAAACTCATTAAAACTAATCAGCAGACAAAAAGGAAAGGCATAAGTGTCTGTCGGAACAGTATTTTTACAGTGCTTATCTAACATGTTCACGCTGATGAAAATATTCCCTTTTTTCGCTGTGAGACGGCGCTCGAATTCATGCTTCGCTTCATCTGGTGGCTAGCGACTTTCGCTTATTCATACACTGTATGTGCAACTGTGAGCCCAGTAACAAAGTCCTGGGCTTACTATGCAAATTGTGTAACTCGAGCCGTTTTCTCATCTTGACCCCAGATTTCGTCCAGTAAATGTAACTAGAATGGGGGTGAGCATTTTTCTTTTTTAATTTTTGACTTCTGTCCATATAAATAATGGATCTGGTAATAAGTGAGTCTTTTGGATGAATTTGAAAATGGAAGCAGGAGAAATGCATCAAGACCAAGAGTACTCTCCACTTCTTCAGACAAGGATTTTGTTAATGGCAGCAGCATCTGATCGAATCTTCAAGCGGGACCCAACGGTGATCGGAGACTCGAGCTTGACCCACCGGTGATGCATGCCGCTTGGAAAAAGATTCAAGAGTGACCCACCGGTGATACACGCCAGCATGAACGTGTTAAGCTTAGGAAAAATCGCTCTTAGAGCTTTGAAAATGCATTTTCCGAAACTCCCAGTTGGCAAGAAATCAATAAATGGCGCCAACATGGCAGCACAAATTGTCGCCAAGTATGTGCAGAGAATTTCCACCTACATGCTGGGTTCTGTATCAGCTATTCACAATTTAAAACATATTAGGTTCAGAATCACAAAAATCTACTTAAAAATATATATACTACAATATACGAATTATATATACTACAATACACGAGTTATATACTACATACACGAATTATATACTATATATACTACAATACACAAGTTATATACTATATATACTACAATACACGAAGCCATACATTCAGTTACAGAAAAACACAGCCTAAAATTATAACCCAATAAGCAACAATTAAACAAACAAATAAATAAAAACAATACAAGACATTACAATGCAAAAACAAATATATTATTAAAATATTCAGTGTATTTATAAAAGTGTGTATTTGCAAATTTTGCTTTCTCAACCCTTAAGCACATGTGTGCTTTTATGAAACATTAGTGCACACAAGACTTACGAATTTAAACGTCGTAAAAATTGCACAATGAATGTGTTACAAATGAGAAAAATGCCTTATAGGTATCAGAGGACATTATATTAGTACTCAGCAGTTTCCCCTGCCCTTTGTACATTTGTATCAAATTAAGTGTATTTTACCTTTCTTCTGCAATTTTTATTTAGATTCTTTGGAAATAGCTTTACTATAAAAATTATATATATATAATAAATTGGTCTGAAGACAGAATTTAATAGAACCATTTGCAAACACTCATGGCTGGAAGTTGCTGCGTTGTAGACGTGGCGAACATACTAGTGGTGTCTATTAACGAGATGTAACTTTTGAAGAATCACAAAATCTTCATAATCTGAGCATATCTTTGTTACTTTTGATTACTCTACGGAATGACATAGCTCTATTGGGACAATCTGCACCCCACAGTTTCAATTATGACGCATTGTATTTTAAATAATGAACAGAAGCAGCCAAGCAAGCTAGCAAGCGTAGGGAGCAAAACAAGATGAGTAGTTAGTTGCATTCTATCTATAAACTTGAAAATTCTTTGTTTTGATTTTGCACAACGATTATTAAAGAGTTCTCCATTGCGGTTACAGCAGGCAATATGCAGATGCCTTGAAAAGTTTGTTCTTTAATTGAAAATTAGATATTTAAAACCCTATTGCCAATTAAGTGCCTTTCAAATTTTATATTTTAAATATTACCTGCTCCTTTAACAGAAAAAGGCTTGGCGATAGAAAAGCCTTTTGAGAAAAATTCTTACGAAAGATTCTTACCAAAGCAATGGAAATTTTGGGCAACATTTACATTTTCAATGAGAAAACAAATAAATGGCTTTAAGATGTCATTTGGAAATTCTAGAATAAAATATCCTTCTATAAATTAAATTTAGAATACAAATTGAAAGTCTCTGAAATATAAGTTTGTAAAGTACTTGACGTGGCTTGAAAATCACACATGAAATTTTAAAGTCGTGTGAAAATTTTTTATGGAAAAAGTAAGTATTGTCATAAATATAAAATAAAAATGTTTCTAGTACATAATTATGAAATTCTATCACAATTAATACTTATTTACTGATTATGAAGAAAAACCAGAACTTCTTATTGTAGCGCAATACAATAATTGATACACAGAAACTAACATAGTACAATATAACAACAACAACAACAACAACAAAACTGATTAAAATGGATGGGTCCACACAAAGCGAATCAGCGTAACTACTTACTGATGGCTGTGAGGTGATTAAATACAACTGGATCTAAAGACTCTGTTCCTTATACATGGTAGCTGGCTTTTTAGCATTGTATATATATACATACAGAAAAATCAAAGTTTTTATTTACGACTATTTATATCCGTAAAACTATTTCTACACACGACTATTTATATCCGTAAAACTATTAGTCTACACACGATTATTTATATCCATAAAACTCTTAAGTACGTGGTTGAAAAAAACAAATGCACAAAAATTAAAATTTGAGTTAAGACGAATAACTGTATAATCAAGACAATTTGTGCAATCAAGTTAGGTCTTAGAAATTTAGTAAATATAATTTTATATTACCCCACAATAATAATTTAAAAAAAAACTTTCAGATAAAAAGAAAATTGCGAGAAAGTATCAAATTTGGAGTAAAATTGTCCCAATTTAAAATCTTCATAATGGTACTTGTTTAGGGAAGGTCTATTAGATATTTTCACACAGTATAAAAATTTTGATTTGCATCCATTTATTATTGAACAAGATCGCAAAAACTTTCAAGATTTCATTACTAATTTTCATTCCATTTAGCATCATTTGAAATAGTTTTATTAACATTGAGATTTTTGTTAAGCTATTTCAAATTAAAACTGGAAGAGCCAACAGCTTTCTCTATATACTAACGTACCCATCTTATGGCAAATCCAATTGAACAAACTGGTGTTCTGCACCAATAGCAAAGGGAGGCTAGCCAGTTACTCCTAAAAGGCCTCCGTTCTTCGTTTAAAGGCTGTTGGCCCTTTCGAATTGCACTAACATTCAATTTACATAAAAAAATACAAACACACTCTAATAGATGAAAAAATAAAAAATAATTATCTTAAAAAAATTGCATTTTTCCATAAGGGAGCCTTCAAAACTTATATTCACTTAATTCTTAAAATAATTAGAAACTCTTAGAATTCAAATCTTTAAAAAATTAAAAAATTCTTAAAACAATTGAAATTCAAATTAAATTAAATTCAAATTCAAAAACAACAAATTCTTAAAAACAGTTAAACAAAACAATTAAAAAATTCTTAAAAAATAATTCCAAATTTTTAAACAAGAATTCAAAAAAATATTTATTTATCTTAATAACCTTCTCCAAAATAATTTAAATATCTTAAAATTCGGTACATAATTTTATGTAACATAATTATAAAAAAATAAATCTTTTAATATTATAACGTTTTAATTTCCTGATTTCATCAAACAGTGCTAAATGTTTTTTAAAATCCAATATAAAGCAACATTGCATGCTAAAGATCTCAAAATAGAACTAATTGATAAATAAATAATTCTTAATATCATTGCAATTGGGAAAAGCAGAAAGAAAAACAATTTTTTCAAGCATAATTTTCAGTCCTACATAAGTGAAAAATAAACTAATTTATTCGCATAAGAACCGCAGGAAGCTACTCAGATCGGTCGGGAGATTACTATCATTCTGTAAACACTACATGAGATAAATCTTTAAAGCCCTGGTAAAACACCACAGCACACAGCAAGATGAAAGATTTTTTTTCCCTTTTTCAGTGCTTTTTCATATTGCTGTTGAATACCGTTCCACAATCGAGGACTTGAAGAGCTGGCTGAAACATTAAGCAGGCAATGCGGGAAAAAATTAATCTCACACGAATTTTTCATTGGAACTTCGAAACACAGGAAAAGGAACTGTATTATTGTGATGATAATTTAGTTCGGTGCAGGTATTTGACCTGCTGGAGACAGCGCCACACATTCATATCCTGTCGATTTGATATATGTAATAATAAATTGGTCCAAATATAGAATTTAGTATAACAATTCACCAACACATATGGTCGGAAGTTGCTGCGTTGTACATAACCGGACATGGCGGACGTATTCGTAGCGTCTTATTAGATGTAACTCTTAAAGAATCACAAAATCTTCATAATCCGAACACATCCTTATTACTTGTTGATTACTCTATGGAGTGACAAGGCACAATTAGGATAAACCGCATCCCACAATTTTAATTATGACATATGACACTATGGAACAGAAGCAGCCAAGCAAGAGAAGCCCTTCATTTAGCAAGCACTGGCAGCAAAGGAGGATACTTAGTTAATTGCAAACTTCGAAATTCTTTGTTTTAATCCTGCACAGTGATTGAGCACGAGTTTTCGCACTACGGTTACTGCACGGAAAATTCAGATGGATTGAAGGGGTTCTACTTTAATTGAAAATTAGAAATTTAAAGGTTTATTGCCAATTAAGTGTCTTTCAAATTTTACATTTTATATAAATGCATACCCTACAGTTTTACTAGTCTACAATTTTATTTGTACTATCTACAATTCTATAATTATTATTCTGTAATTATTCAATTCTACAATTATTCCACAATTCTACAATTTCACTTTCAATCTACAATTTTACTGTTTCAACTACATGTGTGTGTGTATATGCCAATTAAGTGTCTTTCAAATTTTACATTTTATATAAATGCATACCCTACAGTTTTACTAGTCTACAATTTTATTTGTACTATCTACAATTCTATAATTATTATTCTGTAATTATTCAATTCTACAATTATTCCACAATTCTACAATTTCACTTTCAATCTACAATTTTACTGTTTCAACTACATGTGTGTGTGTATAATATAGTGTTCACACATATTACAGACCTCGGGAAAAGTGGGATAAAAATCTTGTAATAAAAGGAAACGAAACCAAATCTTTTACATGACATACCGTTATGTTTGAAAAATGAAAGTTTATTAGAAGAGGTGCTCCCCCTACCTGTACACACAGTTAAACATGGCGATGCATGTTCGCCGTATGTGGCTGCTAGAGTATTGAGCATCATTCCTTGGATTTCAGGACGGACGTTCTGACTCAAATTGTCGATGTGCGTGGTTTGTGCTTGCACGCATTACCTTTAAGACGACCCCATAGGAAAATCTCAAGGGAGATCAAGTCTGGAAAAGTGGAAAAAGGGATTCCACCGCGGTCATATTCGCTACAGGTATGTGGCATGTTGCCCCATCTTTGTTGGTAAGCCAAATGTCAGCTCCTCATCATACAACTGGTTCGCAAATTCATAAAAAAGTGCCTAGTACACTTCATTGGTAACAATAATGTAAAAAGATTAGCCTGATGATGCATCGCTGTGGTAATGCACAAAACACTCCCTTCTTCTGTTAATGAAAGGATTGGAAGCAGCATACACGAAAATACAACACCGTGTTAAATAGTGTATACAGGCGGGAGAAGAGCTGAAATGCTTTTAATTTATATTATCTAGTTAATTACAAATAGGTAGAAGTACTGCATAATGTAGTCATTTGTTCATCCGAAATTACAATTACTTTATTGGAAGGCTAAGATAGCTTTTAGTATTTCAATGCATGTACTTGCGGTTTAATTTAATCCTGAAGCTAAAAATCTAAAATAAAAACAAAATAAAATTGTAGCATGATGTAACTAAGCGAATTACTTACTGTCTCTAAATAAAGCGTTACTCCTCTGTTATTCTTCTCATACCTTTGAATCAGATGATATGGACTCTTCTCCAACTGCAATTTTAAATGCAATAGTGTTTTAGTTTTGAAGCCATTCTTAAGTATAAAAATAACGAAAGCAAATACAAGGTTTGTTACTGAAATATACTTCATAAATAAAAATAAAATATTCCCACTTTTTATTTCATGATTAATTTGTTAACGTGCTTGTTATGTAGTTTTAGAATTTATACTTTTCTTTTGAGTGAAAGAGCGGTACAGAGAAAGAATTACCATAGCGATTAAAACATCAGAAGGTGGAGTGTTTATTAAGTAAACTGCAAATGAGCAAAAGTCCAGCTGACTACGCAAATAGAATAGGCACATAGTGTCAATTAAATTGGACCTGATGCATGTTATACAAGGTCGTAGAAAATAAGTCCCAGTCAGTGCATTAATGCAGTGGTATTAACCTGGCGGCTTATGGGCCACATCAAGTACCCAAAACAATTTTATGCGGTCGCGAATACATTTCAATTATGTATTTGTTGCAGATATAGTGATGGAAAGCTTTTAAGTATTTAAAGTTAGAATTTACATTATTTTCATTACCATTAAAAATGAACATGAATAATGCACTAGAATATCTATAAATGGAGCTAATTTACAGCGTGACGAAAATGTTATTCAAAGATTGGAAGGAACAGATTTGATTAACTTTCTAAACGCCAATGAGTGTCAAGCTTAGCAACAAATAAAAATGCTTATAATTATTTACATACAAACGTATGCATTTTTATTTATAAGTCGAAGAAAAATTTAATAAATTAGAGGGAGAGATTAGGTTGTCATTATTAATTCTCAAGTTTTGTCCCACATGGTAAATTTTCTCTGCAAACTTGGAAAGTTTTCATTATTATTATTATTATTATTTTAGTTTAAAGGTTAAGTTATTTAATGATTGATTAAACATGTTAGAATTCTTTGAAAGACATGCCAGTCTAAGAATTTAATATTTATTTCTTAGTATATTTGAATTACAAAGTGTAACCAAATGTTTTATATGTACCAAACTTTCTTTTACTAGATTTCTGATAAAAAATTATACAAATTTGAATTTTTCTTTTTGTGATATTACTGTTATTTTTTATGTGCGTTTTGAAAAATATTTAGTAAGCGAAATTTAAAACTGTATAAGATATTTTCTCCCTCCTTTCTGCGTTCCTTCGTGGTGTAACGGTAGCACACTCAGCGCGTATTCGAGAGGTCAAATTTCGAGTCCCGACGAAGGCATTGCTCATTTTTTGTGTTTTCTACTTAAAAACAGCCTAATGTCTCTAGAATTGTATAAAATATCTTTTATTTTGCTAATAAATTTTTTATTTTGTTAAATAACACAGTGTGGCCTGTCAGCTGTTTTGTGATCGCGCTTTTGGCCAGCAGCAAGTTTGAGTTTGAGACTACTGCATTACTTGCATTATTATTATGTGCAAGGCAGTATTGCCTTGCTACAATAGATAACAAAATAGTTAACTGCCTTGCTATAATACAAAACATGCCTTGCTATAAAATGAGACATTGAAGCGAATCTTAAAAGAATAAGTGCTATCAGATTCAGACTATTTAAACCCTTATAGAAAAAGTGGCCTCCAAAGTAACAGAAGTTATCAAATTTCCAGGAGGTCATATTGCAATAGGGAACTACTGTTCGGTCTTTCATATATCAAGATACACATCCTAAAAGGTATAAACTACTCTGCATATGAAACTACGAAAATGTAGCAGTTCTAAAATGGGTAAACATGAGAACGTCATTCAGTCGGATTTTGAGTAAAGAAACAGAAAGGGCAAATACAAATATCCCAAGTAGATGCAACTTTTGTGTATATAAGCAGGTAAAAAATAATCCTTATTTTATTTTATTTACCAATACAGATAATGAATATGGGCAAAATTGGCAAAAGAATGTTCAATATGCATCTAGAAGGAGGATCGAGATTGTGATATAGCTGTAGATGATCGAAGGATGATAATCTCGGTCATTTACAGCTACATCACAATACGGCGGTAAATACTAGGCATGCATGGCAGTTATGCATCATGTCGAAAACATACAAACTTATTACAATTAAGGAAGCCGATATCATATCAGGTGATATCTGCTGCTTGACGATGATAGTTGCAATAAGGGCTCAGTACTTTGGATCATTCATTATTACTTCCTTTAACTCTTTATCATACACGTTAATCACTTCAGGGAAGTAAACAGGATACACACTGGAAACTGAAACGATGAAAATCATCTTTACGGATGAGTCTCGTATATGACCTGATGGAAGAACTTTCATTAGTTATTTCAGAAGATGAACTTTCATTAGTTATTTCAGAAGGGAATTTAGATGACTGCTGTGCGGTATATTATAATGGTAATCATGATTGTGATGATATCACATTTTCATTCACGTTCCCGTCTTCTAAGTGCATTCATTAAGTCCCATGAATGGAGGCTTAAAATCTGAGACCTTGAACTAAATTTCAACAGGGTAATAATACATATATCTGCCCATGACAACAGTTGGTCATATTGCGCACAATGTCTAACATTTCCCCTGCGATCAGCACGGCCTATCGTGCACGACTACCTCATATTTAACATTTATGAGCGAAGATTACTCGAGAGTGGCCGTACGTCTGCAGATGAAGTCAACACTGTCTCATTGCTTCAGGAAAGATGTGCGTTTAATTCATATCCTCGTAGGTGCTGGAATTTCACTGAAGAAGATGTAACCTTTATCCTAATTTTATTAACAGTTATTTTAAGTTTATGCATCTTTCTTACCATTTCTAGTTTCAGCTTACGATTTCCTACCAAAATGTAATTTCAGAAACGTGGTTAATGCAAATGAGTAAAGAGCAGTATTTAAGTCGATGTTTCACTGACTTCGGGAGAGAGAGCCTGAGTTCCTGACTAGCGCGCGTTTGCCTTTGGCTACGTCTCCCTAAGCTATTGCTACGTTCGGCCATACTTTAGGCCCTTGTTTGGCTTCGCCGACTTAACTAAGATATAGAGGCTAACTACTTAGAATCTTGATAGCTTCGGCTATATCTTTCAGTTAGCTTTAGTTAAGCTTAATTAAGTTTAATTTCACATTCATTTAAGTTCAAGCCCAAGTGGAGGCTTTGCTGTACACTCCGAGTTAAGAGTTGATTGTATTATATTTATTTGAGAAATAAAGGTAGTTAACCCTTCATAAGTCTTACGTCTCTATTCCCATATTTAAGCGATTATTCGCTTGTTAGTGTTTGTGGAGTTCAAGGATTGAACACTGAAATAAATAAGTAAAACCCAACAAGCAGAATAAAAGGTTTTTCAATTTACTATCAAAATCCGGTAATTTCTTTTCATGAACACAAATTTCTTTGCTTTTCCAGTATATTCAGTTAATTCATGCTCAACTTCCTACTTAGTTATATATTATATTAATACTTATTAAATATTTAGATGCTTGTCTATAAGTCGTAACATGTGATTTATGCATTCTATCAACATGGATGAAAGATCAAAAGTCACCATTTTGTAATTCTGTCACACGCAATGAGCAACACAACTTGAAGTATGAAACTGCTCTGCTTAGGCTGGAATAATCACTTACATGAAGTTTGTAATGCAGCAATAGAGAAATACCAATATACTATTGTAATTTTAATGGTGTACATTCAGATTCTTAAAAACCTGCACAATAATGTTCGAAACTACAAGGCCTGTATGTACACTTTCGTTGATCGGAAAACCAACTGTTGACGAGATACTGTGCTCTTGTTTTTTATTTTAACAAGATTTTCATATTTGTCCATTTATTAATTTCTTTTCTCTTTTTATGCATTATAAACTCATTTTCACTTGTAATGAAGTACTAGTTTTTAGTAGTGATGATCAAGACTTTAAGAAATTAAAATCTCTAATATTGCAATAAACTTCCTTCCAACTTTAATATTAATTTCAACTATCAAGGATGTGCTAGAGACATAAATAAATATGAAAAAATTAATGTGATGTAAAGTATGACACACACTTTGAATATTTCTCACACTAAGCTTTATTAGATACAAAGGATGCAGCACACAGCACTGTTAAGCATATTATGCTATACGTAATCCGTTAAATCTGCATGAGATAAAAATGCATCACAAATGCCAAATAATTAAAGTGTTTTTTCGCAAATGTACAGATTTTCTTATAAAATTTTAAATATGACAAATGGAGCGAGTGTTATGATTCATAAATTACATTTAATTAAACTGAAAATAAAATTTATAATAGAGAAAAAGTTGACGGAATAAGTGAAAAGATTTGGGAAATTTAAGTATATTTGTCCACTTAGGTTTTTCAAACAAATATTGTATAAAAATTGAAATTTTGCTGTTTGTCCGTAATGTATTCATTTTTTCAGCATTTCCACCTTGTTTTCCTTCTTTTAGCATTCATATTTTAAATTACATCTATCAGTATGTGTAGGCTTGATGTTGAACCAGTTGAGTTCAAGATGATTTAGTGACTGTCATAAATATCTCAACGAATTTTGACAGATGCGATTTGAATTCTTTGTCATTTTTACAATTGTTTGAAATAGCGCCTGGGAATATGCAACTGTAAAAAATTAAAATCTTATTTAAAAATTAAAAGTTTATTTGGCAAAATTTAGTTTCACAGTTCGTGGTGCGATTTGTGTAATGACCAAGCAATGAATCGTCACACATTCTTGCACTCGATTAATCAATTTCGTGAAAGATGCATCAGGGAGCAAGACGAATTAACACTGAGACACAGTGAAAATGAAATTTTACCTCCTTTGGAATATGTATGTTCTGAATTAGATCTGATAAAGGCCACTCCAGAAATATTTAATCAAGAACAGAAGGAGAGCGTTGAATAGAAGCCAAAAGAAAGTGAAGAAGCTAAAAGAAGATAAAAATCTTGTAAAGGAACTTACGTTATATATCATCCAGAAATATCAGAAAAAGCTTGAAACCTTTAAAAGGAAAAGAACTTCAAGAAAAGTTTTAAAGCTGAAAGAAGTATCTGGACACGATAAATTGAATCTTTGTGAAAGCGATAGGGAAAGTGATTTTGATCCTGAAAAATACGACAAGACGTGATTCTAAATCAGAGTTTGTGAAAGAAATGATCGAGTCAATCATACAGGAAGGAAAAAAGCTGGGAAAAAGTCCTTATTTTATAAAGTAATTTCTAACCCTAAAGAGCGTTTTGAACCGGGTGGCAAACCGTTAGATGACTATTTGGATGAGTATTTATAGATCAGACTATGAAGCTACGATTGGTGAAACGCCGGTCAGATTCAAATATAGGAATGTGGATGTCAAATGACTTTGATAGTTGATGAAATAAGTTTCGAAAGGAGATCAAAAGAGAGTACAATCAAAATAATTAAAAAAAGCACTATAAGTCTGTAAGGTTTATCCCAAGTTTATTAACAGTTATTTTAAGTTTTATATCTTTCCTATCTTATTCTAATTTCAGCTTACAATTTCCTGCCAGAATATAAATTCAGAAACGCAGTTAATGCACATGAGAAAGATTACTATTTAAGTCGTGACTTCACCGATTTCAGAAAGAGAGTCTGATTCCTTGCCTAGCGCGCGTTTGCCTTCTGGCTACGTCTCTCTTAGTTGTTACTACGCTCGTCCATACCTTAGGCCCTTGCTTTGCTTCGCCGATTTAATTAATACTTAGGGGCCAACTAGTTAGATTCTGATAGCTTCGGCTATACCTTTTTAAATAGATTAGTTAAGCTAGTTTTAGTTTAAATTATTATTATTTTAAGTTCAAGCCCGAGTGGTGGCTTTGTGCAAAGCTCCAAGTAGGAACTGATCGTAAATATACTGAAAAATAAAAGGTTTTAAACTCTCCTTAAGTCTTACATGTTCTGTTCACACACTTAAGCGATTATTCGCTTGTTAGTGTTCGTGGGTTTCTAAGTTTGAACTTTAGATATAAATAGTAAAAATGTCAAAACTGTAATGTCTTTGCATTGCTACGCTATCAAATAAATACCCAGGGAGAGATGTAAAAGTCCTCAAGGTTATAAGATGCTCTTGCTTCCCGAAGGATGTTTTAGCTTTTGCAAGTTTGAAAAATAAATTGTTTGATGTTCAGCCAAAAATGGCGAAACTTCATTAAACACTTCTCTAAAAAAATCTGCCTGAAATAAAATAAAATTTGAAAGGAAAAAAATCCATTATTATGAGGACCTTAATTTTTAATGGCGATTATCTGCTTCCAAAACAAAATGATCATGCTAGTATTTCGCATAAGCTGAATTATTCATGCTTTTTTATTTCGTTACTATGACGATAATAAATTGAAATCGATTGAATTATTACACACATTATATAATTTAAGAAATTGAATTACTGGTTGTTAAAGAAGTGTGCTTTTGCACACTTTACGTTTAGAAATGCAATTATGTTTCAAAAATAAAATTATTTCTTACAATGGAGTTGTATTTAAAGGACTAAGGGTCGCAAATAAGGGGCTCGTGAACCGCAATTTGGCTTTGCCTCTTGTAGAACACTGTAAAATAAATCAGTAACATCATTGACACTAAATTGTTGTTGTGTAACTTATTGTTTTCTAATTAAAGTGATGTTAATTTTTTTAATTTGAAATGTGTATTAATATTTTAATTTGCAATTCCTTATTAATATTTAATTTGAAATTTTGTTTGTTCTGAAGAATTCTTTTTAAGTGATAAGAATTTACTTATTTCAGTTATTACTTCAGCTGGAGAATTTTAATGCTTAATCTTTGGGAACTTCCCGACAAAAAAACACATTTTAAGAAAATGTAATTCTTGTTTAAAGCTTTATTTTGATTTATTCTTCAGATTTAATTGCTACCTAGTTTCAGTAAGAGGGATTATTGCCTTCATGGTCTACTTATTCTTTTAATTGGATTCTTCTGTTTTGACTTAATGATGTTTTCATTTCATTCTGATAATTTAATTTTCCCGTCTTTCCTTTAAAGTACAGAATCTTTGGTTTCAGACTAAGTTTGATAAATCATCAACTTGTAAACACGATAAAAAGTCGATGTAAACACGACTTGTAAACACGATAACACACTTTATATATTGTCAAAAATTTGGGTCTCTGAAAATAATGGATTTTACTACTATAAGCCATGTCTGAACTCCAAAAGTGTTGGTATTTGAACTTTCCCTTCAAAACGATTTCGTTATGCGAGGCTAGGAAAAGGATTGTTTACCATCATGTGGCTTACGTGACAGGCTGGGCGTCGCAGTTTATTGACCTTCACTCAAGGACTATTATTGCTTAAAAAAAAAAGAAACAAAGATCGCCAAAGATGGGAAGCCCTTTTGCACGTCTCTGCTAGTAACCCACTGTTTTCCCCTGGACAGGACGGGGACACCTTGGTTGTTTACAAGAAAAATGTTGCGGGTACGTTCCACGCCAGAGACGAGGCATTCGAAGCTGATACTAAAGCAAAAGGTTAGGAGACTTTCTTGTTTCTAGAAGTAGAGCTGATGAGAAACGATTAAATAACTTTTTAGTCCAAAGGGATGTAGTCTCGAAGGACTATTACTTTCGTTTGGGCGTTTTGCATCGTTTCACAAAAATGTCCGATTCACTTTTCAATTTAGTGCTTATGTTTCTTTGTTGGTAGTTGAAGTTGCATTGGGTTGGCTATTAGAATTTTTGGAATTGTACTGTGTTGGTTATTGGGTCTGTACTGGATGGATTAATGGAATTGTATTGGGTTGACTATTGGAATTATAATGGGTTGGTTTTTGTGTTCGCGTTGGGTTTAGTTTAATGTTTGTTTCGTTCGGCAAGTTATTATATTATTAAGCAAGATCCCTTTGGACGTAATCTAAAATCTGAATCCTTTCAGATTTTTTTTTTTTTGGATTCAGTGTTCCTATAATCCGATTCGTGTTTCTTCAGTGTAGACCCCCTTTTAGTCAATAGAAGTCACCCCTTATTGGAGGGGCACGTCTGGCCAAGTAAAAATGTTTGAATAATTTATAATTGGAAAAAGTAACTGATCTATTTTGTGCAAACCGGATAAGGTTTCAGTTTTGAAATTTATGTAATGCTGAAAGTATATATGTATTTAGTATATATGTATTTAAGTAAAAATGTTGAAATAATTTGCGATTGGAAAACGTGACTGATTAACTCATAGTTGAAAATGTAAACTATCCGATGTTCAGCGGTTAAAATTCTCTTTATTGCTTGTAAATCATTAAATGTGAAATTTTTTGTGCACTAACTTCAGCTATCTGTAATTATTCCAGTAAGAATTGTATTGAAAAATGCGGTGCTGAAATTTTAAAAAATAGCATGTAATAGGTATGATTTGGATGGCTATCTCCTAATGTAACTTTACCGGTATATCAGCATTGTTTTTTTTTAACAAAACCTGCCACCTATCACCTGTTAATCTTCGCTTATGAGTTATGCAGTAATTATAGGTAATAGATTCAAATAAATTTAAATAATAAATGTGAATTTGTAGAGACATTAGGTTATTACGAAGCAGGAGAGGTGAAAAATAAGCAACGCCTTCGCCGGGAATCGAACCACGGACCTCTCCGTTACGCGTCGAGCATGCAGACCACTACACTACGAAGGCATGCGAAGAGGGCGGGAGAAATACCTTATATACTCCCCCTTTTAAAGGGCGACTGGGGTTTTGGGGACCCAATCGCCAAATCCCGGTGGTGGAGAATCATCATCCACCACCTTTTTTAGTTCGGGCGCCAGTGTAGAGACATTAGGTTTATTTCGAAGCAGGAGTCATGAAAAATATGCAACGCCTTCGCCGGGAATCGAACCACGGACCTCTCGGTTACGCGTCGAGCATGCAGACCACTACACCACGAAGGCATGCGAAGAGGGCGGGAGAAATACCTTATAAATTCATTGTGGAACGAAAGAAGTTTGTTCTGTTAATAGTTTTAACACACCTATGTTTTCACTGGACTTCTGACTGGGTTATCGCAAATTTAACAGAACGCACCCACATATTATTTTTATTTTATCGATTAGATCTAGGATCACTTAGATCTAGATTTGACTTTGCTCACTTGTTTTATTGATGTTTGAATTTATGTGTCAATTCCCTGTGTTGCAAATTTATACACAACACCGTAATAGTAGCATAATTAGATAATTTTTGGCAATGATATTTAGACAAACCCTGTAAATATAAAGCATTAATATTTACATGTTAACTACAAATTTAAATTAAAGAGAAAGCTAAGTTATGCAAAATATTTCATAGTTAAGATGTTTTAATATTTCTTTACTCACAGCTATCGATTTATAATTATTTAACAATTTTGCAAAACTTTAATTTAGTAAATATTAAAATTTAGTTTCTTTACCAATTTAAGGTCCTGTTCGTCTGGCTGAAAGCCAGAAAATAATCCAACCTCCACAATACTCATTTCTGCAATATTTTCACCTAAGTACCTAATAAAAGAAAAATTTACATAAAATTATTTGTATATTTTAATTAAACTATTTACAATTATGAGTGTACAAAAAAAAACGATTAGAAGCACGTGAACCATATATTATAATTACGTAGAATTATTCATAGCAATAAAATCAATACAAATATAATAATTAAATACATGAATATAAAATGTTTAAAATGTCACTGGAAGTTTTTCAAAATGCATGCTCTAGAAATAAAATAAGAAAAACAAAGTACCAAATATCTATTCAAATAATGAAGAAGGGGAAAAAATGTGAATATATTTACAGTTAACTTAATTTCCTTTGTAACCCAACAGCTTATTCTGTTAACATATATGGCAAGTAATCAAGCAACGCACGCGAAAATTTTCAACTAGTCTCTAAGTTAATAATGAGGGAAAGTACGAAGTACCGTATTTTGGCTCAGATTCCATCCCGCACTCCCTAAAGGTAAAAACTTAGTTGAACGAATATTGCGCGCTAACATTAAGGGACTAAAAGAGCTAACATTTTAGAAGCCTCTCAAGAAGTCTTCAAACGTGGTTAAAAGACAGAATAATCGAATAACTGAAGGAAGATAGTGTAATGACTCCTGACCATTTCTTACCTCATTGAGCTGAATTCTTATTCAGCAACAAAAAAAATTACGCTTGTGTTTGATGTTGCATACAATCAACTTGGTATCTCTGAATGAATGTCTAACGAAAGATCTGAATCTCGAAACTCATTCTAGTGATACTAACTTGTTTCCTAATGAAAAAATAAGCTGCTAAAACAGATATAAAAAACTATCCTCCTTACAAATTAGTGTTTCTAGAAGAGACGGAAATTACCTTAAATTTCTCCGAATGGAAGATGGAGAGTATATAGACGCTGTGGTGTTGTTTTACGTTCAGTTCTTTCAAGCTGACTGCCACTTTCTAACTTCATTTAGAGAATTTTCCTCCTTAGTTTAAAGACACTAGTTTGATTTTACTCGACTTCTTCTACGTCGACAATTGTCTTTTTAGTTCTGACGGTGTTAAAGAGCCGTAACTCTTTCTTGAACAATCTAGAGAATTATTAATTTCAGGAAACTAAGAGGCAATTAGCTATGCCAGATACTGCCAAGTTTCCAAATGAGAATAAGGATGATTTCGAGAATCCAAAAGAAGAACCGTAGTATCGGTTTTAAAGTGAAATTTGACATGAGATATATTGTTTTTCAACTCCACTTGCCACCAAACTGCAGATCGTTTCGTTACAAAAAGGAAAATTTTAGCCGCCGCGCAAAAAATATACCATCATTTGGGAATTGTACGTTCATTTACCTTGTTGCTAAAACTGTAGAGACATTAGGTTATTTTTGAAGAAGGAAACATGAAAAATGAGCAATGCCCTCGCCGGGACTCGAACTTGGACCTCTCGAATACGCGCCGAGTATTCTAAAATTACACTACAAAGGCATGCAGAAAGAAGAGACTACTATAAGAATGTTGGAGACAGAAGATACCATGGAACGAATTATTCGAGGCTATCACGAAGAAAATTTTAAACTAGCAAACGCACATAACACTTCTGAAAGATATTTATATTTACAGATGAATGATGAAGAGTATTTCTCCCGCAAAACAGTGGAATTTACACATATTTGCTGATACAAGCAACAGTGCTTATGCAGCTTGTATTCTTTTCCAATAGAAATCGAAGATTCCGTGCTATGCGAATTCGTTAGAATTGAAAATAGAATAACTCCGCTAAAGACAATTACAGTTCTCAGGCTTGAGCTTCTAGCATATTTCATTGTTGCTCGTCTGGCTGCTAACTTTAAGAAAGATCTAAACAGCATAGATTTTAAAACCTACTGTTAGACTAATTCTAGCATTCCCTTAAGTTGGATCAAAAGAGATTAACAGTAGATAATCTTTGTCGCCAACAAGATACAAGGTAGACGAGAGTTATCTCACCCTGATGGCCGGCATCACGTTACTGGAAAACTTAATTTAGCGGATATTTTGTCTAGATGAAGTTCTGTTCGATACCTTATTCAAATAAAATAGTTAGTGTCCAAAATGGTTAAAATCTCCATTAGCAGAATGGGCAAAATCTCAAATCGTAGCTTATGAAGAAAGTTTGAATCAAAGAAGAAGGAAGACGGCCATCATCAACATCAAAATGAGATACTTGGGTATCACAACAGGTTTTTTTTCTACTTGAATAGTGTGCAAGTCAATTGAGACAACGGGAGTTTTTTACAGAATTTTAAGTTGGTAACCATACGGCGCCAACATATGTCTTAATGTCATCTGGATGTCTGCTTTCGACTACTTAGAACTGGTTTAGACAAAAAAGTAGGATTGTTGTATCATTTTTAATCTCATTTCTGGATTGGCATGGATATTCACCACACTTAATAGAGAGCGAATCAGATGATAAAAATTACAAATGATCATGCGACATGGCTATGGTAGAGATTGAGTTTAAATTTGCTCTGTGAATTTGACATGTCTGTCGGCGAACACATGCACACATGACCAATCGTCACTGCAGCAGCACATATTCTAGTGGGAACATTTAGGCTGTCTTATTTTGGCGCAAAATCTTTACGAACCGCACAATAGTCAATCAATCAGCGCTGAATGAAATTTATTACCCAAGTTACTAATTGCACTGTAGCGGAGTGAGCACTGAGTGAAGCTGCGCTATGCGAGATATTCCTGTATATATTTTCTAAACTATAAAACGCGAGGCATCAAGAATGAGTTATCGGAATGAGATGAAAATCGGTAGATGCGATATACATGTATTGAAATCGGAACGCTTCATAGGAATTGAATGTTTTGTTCAGGAAATGCAGCTAACAAGAGCGGAAAAAAATCAATAATACATTGGCCCACCTCTGGTCATGATGCAAATTGTTACGCGGCTGGGCCCTGACTCCTAGAGCTAGCGGATATCTGCCTGAGATTGCTGGCCATCCACATTCCGATTGGGGAGCTGGATCGGCGTAATCGAGAGACGGTCAGAGACACCTGCTTATCAGAGCTGAAACACGCTCTATTGAGGAGAAATCTGGCGATTGCTCCGGTCAAGGAAATATTCCAGAAGTACCCCATCAGAACAGCTGTTCTGGGCGTTTCCAGACATGACATTGCTGGTCACTGAGGCTCATTTCGAAGCGGGACTCATCACTGAAAACAACTGCACTCCAATCCGTACGATGCCAGGTCGAACGCCCCCGGTACCACTGCAACCGTGCCTGGCGGTGTACAATGGTGAGGGGCAATCGGCTCAATGATCTTCGTGACCTCAACCCCGTTCGCAGAGTTTCCTATAAATGGTCACTGCAATCACTAGTGTCCAAGTTATTAGATGGATCGTCGATAACGACGCATCGAGGACTGTGAGCACCGATCGGACTATCACTGTGTCCTTGCGTTTGACTCTCGGCCATTATCGTCGAATGTAGTATCCATTTGACTCATGTAGCTAACGATCTAGCGATCTGAAAACCCTGCTTCCTTTTCCGCTTTCTTTTGCCCAACTGCCCATATTCTCTCAAATGGTGATATCTCCTTATACTGTTCGTGAACCCATCTACGAGGTATTGAAATAGTCCAAGTGGATTCACGGAACCATATTCGTATGGAAGGTATGCCTTAGGACTGGAATGTCGTTTGTTTTATACATCATCTAGATGCTCTTGTGTAATGCTCTGAAGCTCCAGCCGGTCAATCATTGGTCGCCCCAAGTTAATCATTGGCCGCCCCAAGTTAATCATTGGCATATCCTATTGTAAAGTTATTAAACTTTCTCTCCCTCTCTCTCTCTATATATATATATGATAAATAAATAAATAAATAAACGAAAAATGAAATAGTACTTAAATGCTTGCAGAATAAAATACTAATATTTTCACAATCTACATAATTAATCGATTAATGGAATTCTGTATTTCGGATTACATGGATAGAAATGTAGCAAAATTCCAAAATGCAGGTGGAGTAGGAATTTTCTGCGATAGATTTCAGCTAGTTCGATAAAAATATTGGTATTTAAGAGATTTTGAAATGATTTTTGCTACACAATTTTGTCACGCTGCATTTTTTGCTTCGTCATGAAGCGAACACATTAATTGAAGTAAAATCTGAAAATAAAAGCATTTTCCATTCAGGCTAATTTTTATTTCACCATACACATAAATTAAAAACTATTATAAATTATTTTAATAAAAGTCAACACAATTAAATTTGAAGAAAAAATTATTGTAATAAGAAACAAAATATCTTATTAAATTAAACTGAACTAAATTACCTAACACATATTGAAATCTCATACATCAGTTTATTGTTTGCAGCTGGATTTTCTTTTCTCACTTGAGACTTGGTCTCTAGAATATAGGAGTTTATAATGGGAGTAACCAAATACATATAATACGCACTAAGCTAACAAGACAAGAATACAGAATAATATTTAGAAAAC
This sequence comes from Stegodyphus mimosarum, assembly GCA_000611955.2. Classification (NCBI taxonomy): domain Eukaryota; kingdom Metazoa; phylum Arthropoda; class Arachnida; order Araneae; family Eresidae; genus Stegodyphus; species Stegodyphus mimosarum. The sequence goes on from KK119854.1 coordinate 140,807, forward strand.
TAACGAAATTACATTATTTTTCATTATAAATATCAGACTGCTTTTTGTTAAAAGTATCAGAAATCAATATATTAAAAATAAATGACTAAAAAAAGATACTAATAATGTCAAATAACGCAAGACAACTTTGTTTTTCATTATTAAGTATCAATGAAGCTGCCTAAATGTTTTGAAAACATTACTATCATTACCAAAACAGCAATAAATATAATTATTTTATGGCTATATGTAATGACTTTGAATAAAAAATATAATCAGAAATACAGAAGCATTAAATAACAATACTTTTACCTATAATAATGGCTGATCTACTTTAATATTAATTTTTGCAATTGTTTTGTCAGAAATCTTCTTGAAAATTTAAGAATCAAAAACAGTTTTATCTGAAAGGGACTTTTTTAAAAAACAATTGCTTAAAAGTGGCAAATTAAAAAAAATGGCCCACTTTTATTCCTAGATATACATCCCTACAACTACAGCGTTCCGAGTCAGGGTGGTGCAAGCGACCTAAGATCGAGAATACCGTATTTCCTCTTGTACAAGACGCAGCTTGATTTTGGGAACCGAAAATTGAAAAAAATAGGGAATTATTAACCCAAAAGGGACGTTAGTAACGAATGGGATATTAGACTCGAAATAGCATTTTGCACTGAATCACTATGAACAACGTATCACTTTTCAGATTGTTGTCACTAAATATTACAGCCCTGTATTATATTTAGAGAAATTAAACAATGAAAAATCTGCATGCATGTGTGCATAGTTCTCACATTGCGAAAAAACAGCGGTACCTAGAGCCATCCAATTTTGAGTAACATAGCCCTCCATCCGAACATGAGCACCTCGAAGGCTGAATTTTGAATGCTTTGTTACCTATTTCATATTTTGTAAAACTTTAGCAAACTTTTGCTTAAGGAACTAAACAATTTCAAAGCAAGCAGTGGCAACACTGTACGGGGAAAAAATATCTCCAGCGCGCGAGACTACCTATCGGAAATTCTAAAGATATATTATGCTTTTAAATACTTTGTGATTCTGCTGTTGAATCGAATTTTATGTAGCGTAATCGCCAAGAAAGTTATATTTAATACATGAAGGAAACACGCAAAACGTTAATAATAAAAACACAAGGAAAAGTTCCGTGAAGCCATCTTAGTAAGAAACTGAACATTGACATGTTGAACTGAGGAAAGACTGAAAAAAAGGCAGAAAAGTGTATGTCAACATTTAACGCTGCATCAGGAATTCTTAACGTGTACCGCTATACTGCTTTTAAAATTTTGTAATTTCGCTAATAAAGCTAAAAAGACGAAAACATAGGTTAGTAGGAGTGAGTGCATCAACAGATTGGTAGACTGCGTGCTTAGCGAGAGCGTAAAAAACATTAACAAACAACCCTTGAGGGTGACCACTAAAATCTAAAAACTTCCAGATTAGTTTTTTTTTCGGGAGGGGATGATTGACTGGTTTTTATTAGGTTTCTGGATTACAATATAATAAAAAAATATTACCTGAAGTTATTGAAATTTATTTTTATCGAGTACACAACTCGTCCTCATTATCAGAGCTCTCTCCATTAGCTTCCCCTAAAGTACATATTAGCCTAAGGTGCAGCTTCCCAAAATGTATTGTATTAGTTCATCTGTATTGTAGACAATCTTGTTCTAAAAGGGTACTTTTGTGGTACCTTATCTTAGGTTAAAGGTGAGTTAGTATACACTTAGGTGGGGAGCTTCTTTGTTAGAAACTAGAAATGATATAATTTGAAACCTTCACACCTCTTCGCTCGTTAATTAACGAGAGGAGGGGAAGTGGAAGAAATAATTGTAAATCTCAAATCGAATTTCAGGCATTCCGATTTTTTGAAGAAATAGGTGAGTGGCATTCCGCGGTTTAACACGTACGCCGTCGTCGTTTCGTTAGCCGTTGGTGTTTCCGTTGGCGGCGGCGCCAGTCTTTTAGACAAGAAAGTTTTAAAGAAAAATTGCGTCTTGTACATCGGGAAATACGTTAAATCAAACTTGGACTTGAATGTGTTGAAGTGGTCGGGTGGAAAAACACCTGAGTGCTAGTAGTCCGTCTTAAGAGTACGAATCTCAGCGAGCTGCCTGGCCGCATGAGCGGTTTCGAGGCTTTCCCCACGTATATAAACGTAGATAACAGCTAATTTCGCCAAGGAAATCTTTCGCGAAAGTATGCCTCCCATTATTTTCCTTTTCTAGCTAGCTGGGTTTTTATATGCTTTTATTTAACTTGTTTACTGTATTTGTCACTGTGATCAAAACTTTGCCATTCATGTTTAGACTAGTCTCTAGAAAACTATCGAGTTATCATTTTTCACACACATTCATTGTGGATAACAATACAATGCGTTGAAGAGTGTTTTTTTCAAACTTTTGTATCAGACTTTTTCAGATTTAATGTTGAAACGATTTTTGATGAACAAATTAAACTTTCATGATTCTACTATTTGCAGTACTGATAGAGCAGAAAAATTTTTTTCCAAATGAAGTTTGTAAGGTTTTAGTTAAACTAACAAAGTTTTATTTTAATTTAAATCTTTCTATCTCTTCTCTGTTTCAACTTCCCGTCAGAAGAAGCGCGCGTTTTCAGCTTATGCTAATTTGAAGTAGAGCCAAGTACTATTTAAACCAGAGGTAGAAACCTCTCAGTGTGAGAGAGCTTTTAGTCTCAGATCACGGTCATTCTGTTCGACGTTCGCCTGACCAGCTAGCAGATAATTTCTAAGCCATAGTGCTTACTACGTGATTACTTATTGAAATAAATTGAAGTGCGCTAGTATTAGTATTTCTTGCTACGCACCATTTAGTTAGAGGCCAACTCCGCGAAATAGCTATGTGCGCAAAGTTTAATTAAATTTCTATTTAGCTTTAGTTTAACTTTACCTGATTGTTAAGTTAGGCCCAAGTGTGGTCTTTTACTTTCTGTATCCCTCCCGAGTTGGGAAGTGTGTAAATAATATTGATTTAATAAAAGAGGATTTTAAATCCCTTTCAAGTGCAGTTATTCTTCAGCACAGTATCTACACCAGAACATAGCTGATTTCAGCTCCCTGTTCCAGATCAGGACTTTAGGCCTTTAGGACTTTAAGGAGTTACTTCAAAATGTTTGCAAAGCACATGCACAGAACACTCAGTCCTGACAAGTTTATACAAGATTTTGATGTAAAACCTGATGTTTTGTTTTTCCATCATTTGACATAACAAGGTTGTTAGCAAAGGAGTGATTAGTCATTATTGAAAAACGATTCTATAGGGAAATTGACTGATAACGTGTTATGGAAAATAAAAAGATAAAACAAAAAAAAGTTTAAAAAAATTTCTAAAAAGTAAAATAAAATATAACAAATAACATGATTAATGAACTAAAAGGAGAAAAAATAATTTATCATATAGTTTAATGAGAACAACAGAGCCCATCGGAATGGCAGTCAGGGTCGGTAATCATACAGCGTTTAACTGCAAAAGAGCTTCAGTTTGTGAACTGTTTTGGATTACACTGGTGTGCAAAAATTAAGGACGAGACGGTTTTTTCAATATAACTTTGTACAAAAGCTTTCCAAATCAACACATTTAATACCGTAAGATCCCCAATACGTAAGGACATGAGTAATGTAAGCAACACTTACTAAAAGAGAAATCAGAAGAATAAAAAGAAGCTTTATTGAAAAAGTAGCATGGAGCGCAATGCGACTGAAGGCCGAAACATCCCTGTGATGGGTGTCCAGCAAAACATCCGGTCTTTAATAGGGGATATGATCTCCCCTGACTGCTAGGCAGGTTTCACAGCGTCTGCCCATGCTGAGAATGAGGGTGTCAATGAGTTGTTGAGGCATTGCTGTCCATTCGTCTTGCAGTGCCAATCGAAGCTCCGGAATCGTTACTGGTGGTAAGGTACGAGCTGCCAAGCGTCTGCCTAGAAAATCCCATACATGCTCGATACGACATGAGATCCGGAGATCGTGCCGGGCAATCCATACGTTCAATATCCTCACTCTCTGAGAGCTGTTCGGCAGCTACTGTGCGATAACATGGTGCATTGTCGTCCATGAAAAGGAACTGCGGACCCATAGCGCCTCTAAAAAAACGCACATATGGAAAAAGAATCTCGTTACAATAACGGGTCCCGTTGACTGAACCTGCGTCGAAGATGTGTAGGTCTGTACGACTACCAAGCATGATGCCTCCCCAAACGAGAACACCGCCACCTCCATACCTGTTCCTTTCAATGATGTTCGAGGGATGATTGCGGCTTCCCCGCTCTCTCCAGATGAGTATGCGACGAGAATCGCTACTCAGACTGAATCTGCTCTCATCTGTAAAGAGTACTCGTCCCCATTCATTGTCTCTCCAATTCCGGTGTTCCCGGCACCACAGAGAACGCCTTCTCCGATGGGCAGGCGTTAGAGGTACACACCGTACAGGGCGTCGTGCAAACAGACCACCACCGTACAGTCTTCTGGCCACGGTAAAACGCGATATCGGTCGTCCAGTCGCCTGTGTCGTGTGTCTAGCGATTTCTCCCGCTGTCTGCCGCCTGTTTCTTCTGGCCTGTAAGGCAATATACCGGTCATCTGCGGGTGTGGTTCCTCGTGGACGACCACTACTAAACCCCCGGATAGCTGTTCCTGTAGTTTGAAATTGTCTCCAAAGTCGTGAAACGATGCTGTGAGCAATTCCGAACTCTGCAGCCACACGTGTCACACTGCGGCCTTCCTCCAACTTCCCAATGATTCGACCTCGGGTAAAAGCATCCAGATGTCGTCTAACAGATTGATTATTCGCCATTTCTCGCTGAGGCAGCAACTCGGTGTGATTTTAACTGCTATACGGCGTGCAATCTCTTTGCCAGAAATACTGATCTTACACCGACAACATGCTTTATACTACTCAGACACTCCCCCATTACGTCTACCTGCATATCTGCGCATGTGCTACCGTACATCACCTTACTTAATCTCCTGATTGGTCTTTCTGTCCGCTCTGCCTCTTCGTTCAGCTGATATGCTAATATTTCGACTTCGTCCTTAATTTTTGCACACCAGTGTAAAATGATGCAGATGAGGAATTTTCCTCAAGAATATTTGACTTTAATTGATGGAAAACCAATGGAACACACTCTATTACTAGGTCTTTTAACTCTATTCTAGATATGTTTGACTAGATATGTTTAACTCTATTCTAGATATGATGAATTGTTTTAATTGGAAGACATCTTCAGTATGCTAATATTTTTTATCCAAGAAGCATTTCCAGTTTTATTTCCAAGGTCTGCTCACTTGTCGGATATAATTACTAAGATCTTCATGAAAGAGCCAAGCGTAGGGGTACAGGAGAAACACTACCCCATCTGAAGGAAAATGCATGGATTTTTAAAGCCAGACAAAAAAATACGAGTATTATATACAGGGTTGCCACGCTACCTGGAAAACCGGGAAAACCGGAAAAAGTCAGGGAATTCGAAAATTGACCAAAAAAGTCAGGGAAAAGTCAGGGAATTCAACTATTTTAGTCTAAATCTGGAAAAGTCAGGGAATTTCATTCAGCGATCCCCCAAAAGAGCGAGTTTTGCGCCAACGTTCGACGCCGATCACTTCCTTGGCGCGCGTTAGCGTCACTCTGGCAGCTGGCAAAGAGCCAATTCTTGCAGCTCCAAACAGATTGTCTTTAAGAAAGGCAAAGCAAGTTTCCAGTAACTTTGGTTCTCAGTAACCTCGAGAATCGAAATACTCGCATGCGCATGTGCATTGCATGTTGAACTAAAGAAAATACTCATTCTGGTATCAAATAAAATCGGTTTAATCCTAGTATAGCGGTACCATGGAGGTTAGAATAGCCTCCGTGTACGGTACACACGGGATTTAGCGACATTATGATGAGCAGCAAATAGGCCATTTCGGTGTTGGCGGCAATTTTCAAAATCGTGTTAAAACCGTAGCGTATAGTAGGATTCTACCGCAAAATCTTTTAAATACTTTTTTTTTCTTTTTAAGAAATGCCTTATTTATTATTTTGCAGTAAAATAGTAATCAGTCATCTAGGTTAACCATTTAATATAACTATATTCGCCAAAATATCGTCGATTATTGTAATTCAGTTTTTTAATTATTTTAATGTTATTTATATCATTTAATGTTGCTTCTTCCCCTTAAATTTATTTATCATTAGTAAATAATACTTTCAAATTTCAGGAAATTTTCTCTGGCATAATCCTGAAACTAATTCTAGCAGTATAATGACATAACATCACGAAATTCAATGCACATATTTTTTGCTTATGTATTCAGCTAAATAAATATAAAATACCTTCATTTATTTAAAAATATCATTAAATAGATATTTTTCTTTCGTTTAGCTGCAAAATGTCAGGGAAAAAAAAGACATTTTTTATCCACATTGAGCAGATTCTGATCTCAATTCTTCAGTGGAGAAAACAACTCCTACTATAGTTATAATAGTAATCTTTGAGGATAATATAAAAGTCATATCTAATTGGCAAATTTTTGTGTTTTCAAGTGGTACCATAATTAATTTACCTCTTAGCACAGCCAAAGAGCATTACGCGGATAGACTGGAATTTTCTTAAAACACACCTGGAAAACCTGGAAAAGTCAGGGAATTTCATTCTCCTGTTTGAGTGGCAACCCTGTATATATAAATGCATTTTGTAGAGATTCAATTTCTTGCGCTACTCCCAGATGACAGAATATCAAAAGCACGTCCTTTCCAAGGGATTGAACTGCATTATTTAGGACCGTTACACATTAAAGATCAGAATGCCATGAAGAAAACTTACATACTATTTTTTATTTGTGCTGCAACCAGAGCAATGCATTTGGAACTGACACTTGGATTTGACCAGTCAGATATTTTTACAAGCCTTTCGAAAATTTGTTCGAAGGAGAAGCATTTACAGCATAATCTAAAGTGATAACGCATTTAGACTCTTATACTGAACGGGTATGACAGAATTGCATTCTGGATGTAACGGCTGTATTTGTGCATACATCATGAGACTCTGGAACAAAGAGATGGCCTCATTAGAGGATCTGTGCAACTGTTATATTCTGTAGACCTTCAATTACCATTCCAGGAACCTTTAATCTTCTGAAGGATATTTGGCTACGGAGGACACTGCGGAATTAGAAGGGATTGAAGATGTTGGATTTCCGTTTCAAATAAAAGGTTATTGTAAATAAGTCTTGTAATTTACTGTTTAGAGAAGCTCAAGAGATTGAAAACTAGATATGAAGTACTTTTTAGTTATATTTTGATATAAAATTGACATCTTGGATTTATTTTAGTGCCGTAGAGAGAATCTATGCCCTTGATAATGAATGTAGTGCGAGCTCTTAAGTATGCTACAAAAATTTAATTCACGAGTTATTTGTTAATTAGAAAGTAATGAATATTTACTTAAAATCGAAAACGTTATTTAACAAATAGTAGAAATTTTTAAAAATTTATTCTCGAAAGTGCCATAATGAGCACATTTCCTTATAAAAACAATTTTAGAAAACATTTGGCCTTAAATGGCAAACAAAATGGTTAGAAAGAAAGTTTAGAAGATACATGTTTTTATAGTGATATGCAGTCTATAATGGACACTTCCACAAAAAGTATAATAATCGCATAATAAACTGTATCACAAATATACCATGCCCTTTACCAAGAGAAATATTTGCTTTTTAATAATTAAATTCACAAAAGCTTTCCGAACTTTACAATTCGCGGATAAATTTATAATCTCAGAAAAAGTGTCTGGCAGTGCTCAACATAGCTAATTTCGTTAAACTTTTTTCAGTCATGGTTAAGCATAAAATATCTCTAATTTATTCTAAACTGCTAAATGATGATCTTTCAGCTTGAACCACTGTTTACAGACAAAGCACAAAATTTAAGTAGGGCAATAATTAAATTATGAAACAGAGTGCCAAATATCGTATCTCATTTGGTTTAATTGTAGGAAAATTGATTTAAGTTATACCAATATATAGTAGCTTTAAAATGCAAAATTTTCGTTATATAATAATCTTCATCAATAACCTTCTTGATATTCCGCTAACAGTTTACCTGCTCAAATTTCAACCGCTTTATTAGATTTGTTTATAAATGTCGATTAAATATTAAATTTTGAGATGATATTTTTTGCAGCAATAAATCGCGTAGCTCATATTGCACATACGTGTAGCTTATATTATTACTTACTGCAATATACAAAACTTAAAGCGAAAAGAACATGCTGAAGAAACAAATGATAAAGATACTAATCATTAGCAGAGAGAAGCAGTGTAACGTGGGCATAAAACATTTTTATCTATCGCTCAGCATTACCCTGTACAGCTCAACGCTTCAGTTTGGCTTTATTGCAGCTACTTGTGAAGCCTTCCTTTATTAGAGAATGTAAATATTGCAAGCCCATTCACAATAAGCATTCTGAAGTATTTGCTCAGGTATCCTAGTCACGAACGCAATAATAAAATTTATATTAAAAGGTCAATAACGATGCTTAAAATATAGGTATATAAAATAAAGGTAACAGCAAATAGCCAAATATAAATCAATTTTTTTTACATTGAGCGATTATAATACTCAGATAGATAAAGCATGGCTGTCTTTTATGCGAGGGTTCATTTACAAACCAAAGTTTAGGAGTTCAAAGATGATGTGCTTGCGTAGATATATGAATAAATCTAATCAAAGGAAATCAGTCTAGAAACTGTTAGGGATAATTACATTGATACTAGCAGAATAAAAAAATATAGAGGCAATAAGTTGGTGAGAATCTGAAAAGTAAAACTTTCATTCTTTCATCAATGTTATAAAAATTTATCTGTCAATTATAACAATGATAAAATGAAATAAAATATATCCCCACTATATATTTTATTGTTACTGGCGAATAATATTAAATACTGCTTTCTTAAGGGTCACATAAACAGAACCATGCATTTTATTCATTTTCATACTCTTTTTGCTAAATAAATCACAAATCAATACAGGGGAGAAGTTTATAAAAATGCTCTTCTCATAATGAATAGCAACAGTATATTAGTAATTAATACAGAAGCTGTTCGTACATTTTTTAGACGATGCATATTGTATTCACAAAACTAAATTACATAAAATTCTTGTGTTTTAAATGTTCTATTTGACATCCCTTATTCTGAACTATCTTTCGACACCGCATTTTCCAGGATAATAATGCCTTTTAAAGTGTCAGAAGAGGTATTCTATCCCATTCCTCCCGAACAGCTTTCCAGAGTCCTGTTAGGGTTTTGGGACAACGTTTGGATAATGCAGTTTTTAAAAGTCCGAAAGCACAAAAATCCATAGGTGACACATCGGGAGATTTAGTAGGAATATCAGTGAAGTGTATGGCCTCGATACCAGTTTTTTGTTCCATTTCTTTTAGGAAATTTACAGTGGATTTTGATGTGTGACTGCTAGCTTTGTCCCGATGGAGTCTCACAGATGGATGGCACTGTGGGTAAAGGGATGGTATTTCATTCAGAAAAATTGGCGATAAAATATGCTCCTGATAGTATTTGGAGTTAATTTTGAGATTTTTTTACACTCTCTTTATTTTTAACTTCCCATTATAAGAAAAATCAGCAGCAATCATGAATCCCTTAGAAAAACTTTCTTTCGATTCTTTGAACCATGTACTTAAATTTTTTCTCCTCTTTTATGATAATAAATGGCTCTTTTTTTGTTACAATCATTTAAACACTCCCATGCTTCATCTATTGTGACAATTGTTTTCCATTTTTCTTTGGATAAGTGTTTCTCATATAGAATTCTGCAGCGTGTCCTGAATCGAGCGATATGCTTTGGAAGAAGACGATGCACATTACGTTTTTTTGCTTTCTTAAGATTTAAATCAACGTTTATCATTTTGTTTACAGTGGACACCGAGCATTTTAATGATTTTGCAACTATCCTTCGACTAGGGGGATTTTCTTTTAACATTAAACAACGTACCTTTGCAATAGTCGAAGATGTCCGTTTTTTCCTTGGATACTTGTTTGGAATTTTTGTTCTACTTGAGTCTCCAATTTGACGTTTTTTCCTTTTTTTGTTGGTGATATTACCTATCGACGCTTTAGATATCACAAAAGCATGACTCTCAGATCGTTTTTGGATAACGGAGTATGCCTATTTTTCTTCGGAAAGAGCGTAAATGTAGCCTTCGAACCACTGCTTTGTTAATTTCGCCATTTTGAATAAAAACAAAAATTTCAAGCCACAGACGATAATTTTTACTTTTAAAAACATAGTACAATTGCAATTACTTCTTTTGAAACAAACGAGTTTTTATTACCGCTTACCAAAATCGTCTAAAAAATGTGCGAACAGCCTCTGTATAAAGTTTGATAAAAAAAAGCAAACATATAACAAATTTCACTATAATTCACGATTTTATTTCAGGAAATTATGTTAAATATATAAAACAGTTTGAAGGCAATTTGCATTGTGAAATACCTGGTTCATCATCATAATAATAATAATAATCTTCACTTGGCGGCTGTTCAACTAAGTCTGATTCACTAATACCTTTTTCTGAAAATTCATAAGGATATAATTAAAACAACACGAATATATTTAACGTTAATAATATACTGTAAAAATAATTTTAATGTTCACTTTCAAATGTTTAATACGCTATAAAATGTGCTATAAATGAATAATCAATATGTTGATATTAACATAATAAGAAATAAACACTTTCTTCGAATAAAATTTGCTTATTGTGTTTATCTCTGCATTTTAATTTCCTTATTTTTAAATATTGTCAACTAAGAAGCCATTTTTTTTGCATTACCGCCTTAAAAACAAATCGCAATCACACCAGAACCGTCTTAAAAATTTAAAAAAAAAAATTAAACGGTTATTTCTATGATTAATCATAAAACGGTTATTTCTGTAACTACTTCTCTAATCGTTAAACGATTTTTATATAATTATTTCCATAATTACTACAGTTATTTCCCCAATTAATCTGTAATTTGTTGAAAATAATTTTTAACGAAAAATGAATATCTAGAAATTATATTAATAGCATCAGATTTATTATTTCATTTAACTCATTACATTATTAAACAAATTTCAAATGTTTTAAACAAATAGACACATATAAAAATGGACACATCTCATGAAAAAGATCAGATATATTTATGCTCGAAAATGAAGCCAAGAAGTTTAAGTTTATTAAACTGAAATCAAGAAATTCAATTTCTTTAATGCATACACTTATTCTTATAACCAATAAAGGCTGCTTGATAAGTCAATACCTATTTTCAAGGAGAAAATATGTACTTTTGTAACGCTAAGGACAACTTTGTCATGACCAGAAGCTTATTATTTACCATTTATGTTTCAGATAACTCAAAATGCCTCATTTTTAGCAAGGACGATAGAGAGAGAGCTAAAATCCCGGTAAGGTAAGAGGTGTGGAATTTCGTCGTGAATGTCCAGCGTGCATGGAAATTTGAGAAAGGAAGAAATGAAACCTTGCTCATAATCGGGAAATGATTTCTGCAATTATTAAAAACCTATTGCCCTTCTTGATCTAAAATTTGAAAGTTTCGAAGAGTTTCTTAATTTTGTAGATAGAACAAAAGAGTGTGTGGTGTGATGTAAGGGGCGCAGTTCTTCCTTCCTGGCAGATTTCATGTCGCCGTATGGTCTTTTTATGGGCTTCGCCAAAGTAAGCCAGAAACAGCAACAGCCAACAGCCCTAACAAAAAAAAAGTTTAGAAAAACATAACAAAAGGTAAATCATATAACACAGTCAAAAGGTACTAATTATTGACCTCTGGGTTTTTTATATTTCCCGCATTGATAAAGAAAAAGCAGAGAAAACAAGAACGTTAGAAACTCAACTAAAATAACCGAAAAACACTAACACAAACACGCATCCACATGCAAACTAACACATTGCACCTATTTATTTCTATGACCTATTCTTGGCGTAATTTTCTGGTTACAGCCGAAAACATCGCCGCAAAAACATCGCGGAGAAAACAACGCAAAGCGAAAACGTCCTGGTACAAAATGTCGTGGGAGAAAATAAAGCAAAGAGAAGACATCGCAGTTCTAAAACATAGTGGTACAAAATATCGTCGTCGAAAATAAAGCAGTTCAAAAACTTTGCAGTTTAAAAACATTATCGTTGAAAATATCGTGGTAAAAAATAAAGCACCCACAAATCATCGCATGACGATAACATCGCAGACATGGCGTTTTTCGGGCTTTAATAATCGTAAATGGATATTCGCATAATGATGGAAAGAAGGATGATTTTTTAATTTCATATTTTTTTATTAACTAATAAATAGTAAAACAAGGAATTTAAAGAAAACAAGAAATAATTTTCACTATAGGATATCAGATTAACAAAAGCGAAGAAAATAATCTCATAATTAACTTACCAATTTTTTTTATAGATAAGATCGTGCAGTTGCTTGTCTTCCTTTTCCTATCTTTTTTAGATTATACTTTTCATGAAAAATTACCAGTAAAACTTTATAAAAAATATTTTATCAATGACCTTTGTTAGTTAACTATACCAGTATAAAATTCTATTAAGTGCTATAAGTTGAACTAATTTTCTATGCTTAAGTTTCCAGTTTACATTTTCAGCAAATTTATGAGTTAATAAAAAATATGAAAGTAAAAATTAAAAAATTGCCCTTCTTTTCTTCTTGCGCTCACAAATCATTATGCGAGTATCCTTTTACAATTCTTCTTGCGATGTATCGTCTTGCGATGATTTGTAGCTTTATTGATTGGAGCTTTATTTTTTACCATGATATTTTCGATGACGATGTTTTTAAATTGGAAGTTTTCGAGCCGCTTTATATTCGACGACGATATTTTGTACCACGATGTTTCAGAACTGCGATGTTTTCCCTTTGCTTTATTTTCCCTCACGATGATTTGTACCACGACGTTTTCGTCTTGCGTTGTTTTCTCCGTGACGTTTTCGTCCGCGATGTTTTTGCTTCGATGTTTTCGGCGAACACCAATTTCCTCCGCAATCCTTTTCATTATTGCACTGTTGTAACTGAATATTTTAAAAGTCCTCGTCTGCTCTTTCTATATCTCTAATGATAACACACTCTTCAACAAAATGACAATCCTTTCCATATTGCATAACTTATATTTATCATTATCTTGAAGCCCAAACCTATTAAAGTAAGAGGTAAATCTTCCGTTGCCGCTTTGATTAACATCTATGCTTGATATAGGTTTTGTATTTCTTTCTAATCCAGTCAAGTCTAATGTCATGTTTCTTAAGAAGGCTTGTGCATAGTTAGCTGTTTGAATCAAAATATTCAGCTGATCCGAGTTGGAGAAGGCTTGTAAAACCGAGAGACAATCAGAACACATAGTATTTTCCTTAATGATAGTAATTTACCTTATTTTTTATACCCACTGTAGTGCTTTAAAAATTGCAAGAAATTCCGCTTGAAAAATAGAGTTGCAATTTTCAAACTTAAATTTTTTATCGTCTGTTTTAATACCATAATAATAAGAAACAAAAGCACCTCCCAATGTCTCCCCAATCCTGGACCCATCAGTGTAAATAACAAGCTCATTCTGTTTTGGCTCAGTCTTATAGTATTCCAATGAGATTCTATGAATGAGATTCTATGCGATGAATTAAAGTCACATCTAGGGGTTTAAAAGCAAAACTAGTAATGATATAGTCCACAGTCACGTGTATCCAATGTGCCAGTCCTTAATAAAAAATTTTTGTACTAAAAATTGTAGCGTAGTGAAAGGGGTGGATTGCCAGCTAACACGCATGCCACCTCCGTAGGAGCAGTTCTAAAAAGTCTTGTGATGGCCAGCTGGTCTGGATAGAATCTAATTTTGTTTTAATCCGCTGCGCTTCTGATGCTCGAGTTCTCCAAGCACAAGTAGCGTAGAATATAATTTTTAAAATTATAAGGTATATCTCCCGCCTTCTTTGCATGCCTTCGTGGTGTAGTGCCCAGCCCGCTCGGTGCGTAATCGAGAAGTCCGTGGTTCGAGTCCCGGCGAGGACACTGCTCATTTTTCATCTCTCCTGCTTTCAAAATAAACCTGATGTTTCTAGAAAATCACATAAAAATGTTTCGTAATGTGGTGCTTTTGTGAGCCAGAATCTCACCTGTAAAGCTCCTCTTATAAAACTGCAAAATCAAATCATTTTTTCTACGTACATATTAAAAATATTCAAGAAAAGTATGTACTATGTATGTAATTTTTTCTATGTACATATTAAAAATATTCAAGAAAATTATCGAAAAATACCCCCGAATTTCAAATTTGTAATTAGTTTAATTTTGTTGCCATGATAAAAAAGACGAGCTTTCCTTACACGTTTCCCTGCATTGGGGAAAAATAGAGCGTTGATATTCTTAAAGTTGAACTCTAATCTCCGTTCTTTTCTCCCACTATCAATTATATTTACAGCATGTTTAAATGTTTTCTCTAGCCTCTTCATGGAGCATTCTAACACAACAAGCTTTAAGTCATCAGCATAACAAAATATTTCTACAATGGTCGGGGAACTCTTTACTAAGTTATTAATTGATAACAATATACAAAAGCAGCGGAACGCTGCACGACCCCTGAGGGCACCCTCTCTTCACTTCATATAATTTATCACCTGCTTTATCTTCTGTAGACAATGACACCTTTCTTTGTTCAAAACGTTTTTGCAAAAGTTTAAAAATGTCAATAATGACCCCTAATTTTAATAAAATTTTTAAAAGTATACTCCAGTTCACTGAAGCAATAGCTTTTTTAATACCAAATGAGATAGCAGTCACATCAGGTCACAAACGAAGCTGTAAGATTACTTGAAGATACGGGATTTAAAATTCTTGACTCTGTGGGTACTATTAATAGAAGACGACAGCAAACGACAGCAATTTCAGACTGCTATTATTTCATTTTAATTTCAGTTCTACTGTATACCACAAACCTTGATTTATTTACCATCCACCACACTTCAAAGTCCGTCATCCGACTAAACAGAAGTTAGCATCCTTTCGTGATACGAACACTTCAGGTTTTTCAGGACCGCACAGGTTTTTCAGGACACTTCAGGACAGCAATTTCAGACTGCACAGGTTTTTCAGGACACTTCAGGACAGCAATTTCAGACTGCTATTATTTCATTTTAATTTCAGTTCTACTGTATACCACAAACCTTGATTTATTTACCATCCACCACACTTCAAAGTCCGTCATCCGACTAAACAGAAGTTAGCATCCTTTCGTGATACGAACACTTCAGGTTTTTTCTTGAGTCTCAATCAATAACTAAACTACTTAAAAGCAGTTTTACTCACAGAGGTTTCTCATCTAGTATTATTGTTAATCTAGTAATCAGTTAAAAAGCTCTTTTCTTAACACAAAAAGCAGTTTGCCGTTTTAAGATATTGTAAGAATTCTGTTGTCATTCCTTTCTTTCTATCTCTGCGATACATAATTGCGCACATTTTACAAAAGTTTAGCTTTCATGTCGCTTTTTATCATATCAATAAAATTTGTAGCTTCACACTTAAAGATTCCACACCGGATATGAACTCCTCTGAAATATACAGTACTCCTTGCCAAAGCGATTTAATATACATTGGTCAAACGAGCAGACAGTTAAAATTTCGTACTAGAGAACAGGAAGCATATGTTACGAAAAGCGAAGCACACTGAAAAGACACTAAACATTTGGTGCGAAATAACTCTGGAAGATAATGAAATGTTTGCTTAAATTAATTTTCCTCTCTTAAATAGTATGCTAGGATTTTATGAAATGGAAGAGTACATAATAATTAAGAGCTTTCTTACGAATGTAACATTTTTTTTCAAATATAATATGAATATGTAGCATGTAAAAGTTAAACATTACCCCATAAATGCTCGACATGTTTGAATCCTTCTGTGCAAAAACCAATTCATGTAGTTGAAAGCAATAACTTATGCTTGAATTTCTTGGCTGCTATTCATCATGCAAGAACTCAACTGACATGCCGAGTTTTTCTCTGTGGTCTAATTTTATCATATGTACTTATGAGGCAAATACGAGTTCAACTAGGTATATAATATTAACCTTCTCCCCGATTCGCCTCAGTTACTTCGAGATGAGCAAACCATCATACAGTGAACCGACTCAGTACACTCGGTGTCCTAAAACGCTTAGCATATGATTAGCCCGAGCGTAATAAGTAAATACCTCCAGTTTTCACTGTAACGCATATTTTCCTCCCAATATCAAAGCCACCGCTAGCAATCAGGTCTACAGAAGAAGTAAGCACAGAAATTTCCCCTTCAGGGAGCTCCACTGAAAAACACAATTGCCTCTTTTTTTTTTTTTTTTTTTTGGAAAATAGCATCACGTGTGTTTAGGCTAAAAAAGGACTATTTTTTTTGTTTCGTTCCATTTGTACGAGCTCCAGCAGCGAATTGGAAGTTGGAATCTAATTGGGAGTGGATCACAGAGTTCGTGGTTTAACGCACTAAGCTTCCTACTTCGCAGGGAAGAGAATGCAGTAGCAGATAAGGAAAACTAACTACGGCTCAACCGTCACCGTCGAGATAGTCGACACCTATCTCGATGGTGACGGCTCAACCCGACAACAAAATCTTTCAGACCGGTTTTTCATTTGACTTCTTGTCATTACAGAACGATATTAATATCGTTGAGCTACCATTTAAGCTGCAAACAAGTTACATCAGACTGTGATGCAACTTGAAAATGCCAATAATCCTAAAACACTCCTACATATAAAGGGTCTTTTATAAAATCAGAGCACCTGTTGCTCAGGTTAATGGCTTTAATATGTGAATTTAACTCAAATGTGGGGGATATTAAAGAAACTGATTCAACAACATCATATATTTCTGCACGTTAATTAATTTACTTAAATTTAGTAATTAAATGTTAATTAATTGAATTATTTTTCTTCACACAATATTTTGTTCCGAACAGGTCTTATTTATCATTCAGATTCAACTCGTAAGTATCAATCTTGTAATGCATTATTACATCTCGGTAATTCAAGAAAATTTCATAGTTATGGAATACTAGTGCCATACTCTCATATATATATATACTCATATATACTTTCAATAGGGAATGAGATATGCGAACTTATAACTTACTCATCATAAAGCAGGGGACACCTACATAAGAATAAACGCAGAAGTAAAGTTTACACTCCATTTTGATGGTACACCAACATTTCCTACTTTTGCTCTACAGAAAATTGTTGCTAATACTTGTTGTCTTACTCTTTTTAAAATCTGTTATTAACATTTAACATTTCATTTTATCAGATCCATCATTTTTTATGAGTCAGGTAGGACTGATGTTCTTTAAGGAATGACTGGTCAATCCTTTTTGCTGTATTTTAGAATCTTTTTTTGTCTTAGTTTCCACAGACATTGAGAAAAACTTCTGATAAATAAAGTAAATACTTAAAAAAGGGCAGTCGGTAATGTACTGTCCGTGACTAGTTTAGACGAATAATCAAAAACAATGAATAGCTACAAACAGATTAATAATTGCCTCTTACGTCCCCGCGAATGGTATTTTCTTTGAACAAGAATACTCAAGCAGCTAGCAACTGACAATGGATGACATTTTCATATGACAGTATGCGTAATTAGTAAGCATATTTTGTTGACGATCTTCGTCAGGATTAAAAATATGTATGAGATATTCGAAATATTTGTTAAAGAATTTTCAGAAATGCTTCAAAAAGAAAATTACAGTTTGAGAAAGTGGCTGACTGGTTGCCCTGAGGCTATCAATGCATTGCCTAAGAAAATGAAGAATATTTATAGTTACATAGAAATTAAAGACTATGAATTTGTAAAGATCTTAAGAACCAATTGGAATCTGTTTAGTCATAATTTTGAATTTTCGGCTTTTCTGAAACTTTCATCGGAATTTACAAAACAGATTACTTTTCTAAAGTAATAAGGATATATGATTCTTCGAGTTAACGTTGTGCGATTTATATGAAAATATTTCTTTAAAAATAGTAGCTGAAGAAAATATCTTGGAATAAACTACTGATTGAATCTAGCAAGAAAACCTGGAAATCATTCCGTGACTAGATTCTAGCTGAAATTCAACTTTTAATATCTCTGACTTTCAGTAAGCAAATGAAATCATATCTTTGATTAGACATAATGAACTAATTATCAAATTAAATATGAATAACTGAATAATATTATAGGTTCACAAAACACAATGAAACAACTAAGAATGAAACAACTAAGAACTCAAACTCTAGAAAAATCAGTTTATTCTGAAATTAAAATTTAAAATAGTGCATAATTCACTAGAAATATTACTCTTTTGCTGTCCCAAGACAAAACTGAAGAGATTAGAATTATACTGGATAAAAAAAAAAGGATTTAAATAATACAGTTCTTTAATACAAGTGTGTAGTCAGGGTCTGAACCTGTTAAATACAGTACAGAAAGCTTACCAGACAGCTGGGAACAGAGGTGTAGGTTGATAAAATTGGTCAGATATGAGGAAATTTAATATTTCCTAAAAAGAGAGACTACAGTAGCTCTTCATTTGCGTTCTTTTAAAAGAAGGTAATAATTGTATATTGCGCAGCATTTAAACTATGAATTTTTACTGTATGACATGACTCAGAGGTATGCTTTTAAAACATCCTGATTTTTTGGAAAAGGTTTGATTATTTTTTACCTTTCTGAAAATATAAAGTTCATTTTTTACATGCTTTTTGTGATAATTTTGAATTTTCAGGATTTTCTGCGCGAGTAGAAATCCTGGACGATGAACTGACGTTTTAATCAAAACTTAAAATACTGTTGCGAAAAATTCGGCGGTTGCGCCTGTATGTAAGCTTTCCGGCATAGCACTAGGGGTGCCATAAAATAGTGTATGGTAGGGTTGCCAGATTGGCGACTTTATCGCCCATTTGGCGACCAAATTGGCGATATCCCATGGTCCAATCGGGAAGCTTCTAGAATAATTTCCTGTCGAGATATTTCTCGAAACCTGTGGAACTTAATGAAAAGCTGTATAAACCCTTGCGTTTCTGAGAGCCGGCAGTGTGTGATTAGTTGTGAGAATAGCTGCTTACTGTGAGTGCTAAGCTACGCGAGAGTTTTGTGAACGGAAAGCGATCGAGATAGTGCTTTGCCGTGAAGCTACCTTTACAGTATAGCTTGACAGTGTATTGGTGATTGTTCCACGGTGTTTATTATAAGTTTAGTGTTGCCGTGAAGCTACCTTTACAGTTACAGCCTGAAGCTGTGTTGCTGATTGTTTCAGCGTATTTATTGTAGATTTTCGACGCTTTTAAACGTAATTTTGGAACTGTGCTGTAAATAGTGATTCTTGTAAATAAATTGTGCTTTTTATTGTTCTGCATCGTGTTTTCATCGGATACTCTCAAATCCACGAACCCGTATAACGCAACAATACCAAGATTAATTCTGCATATACAGCATTCATTACTGAAAATTCATGGATTTGAGATGCTTCTATAAAAACCTACTGTTCGGTTGTTTATGTCCAGTCCAAATCGGACTCTGCAGTTAAAGCGAGACTTTCAACATTCAAAATACGAGTAACTCCCTTCCGTGTCAATTCCTACTAACACTATAATGAATGATATGCTACTTTTTACCATTGCCGAAGTTATCGAAGTTAGCTTTAGGACTCCCGGAATTCACGCGCAAAAGGAATTGCTTGGTTAGATTCAATGATTACCTTAGAATAGATTTCAGATGAGTCTTGTTCGTAGCACTGACGGAACGAAGGTCGATGGAACTACTGTTGCTAACACAGTAACATACAGAAAATACCACCAAATATGCACAGACAAGTAAAAGTCTCGCAGAGTATGCTACAAGAGTAATTGTGCTGAATCATGTCTTCTGAATTCTTGAAGGGTGATGCATGATTTATTGACCTAGATTAGCTGAATAACCGTAAAACGTACTCTGAAAAGGAATTTTAGATTTTATGGTGATCAAGAAGTGCTGAGAAAAGAAAGAAAACCTAAAAAGGTTTCAATCGGGATTACAAACACAGATATATTATTTTATAAACATTCATTAAGCAGAATTAATGTGCATTATGGTTTAATGTTTGTGATTTAAGTCCATTACTCTTAAAGTGACTAAAGAAAGAATAAAAGGCTTTTTGACATAAGAAGACCTAAGAGACCTAAGTTGAGACATGTCAGTAACCTTTAAGACGTGACTTACTTTTACGTCTAATAGTTCGGAAAGTAAAGCTATTAAAATCTTGTACTTTTTTTTAAACATGTATAGAATTTTCACAATTCAAAGTAAATTAAACAACTTCTTTTTTCTCCACGCTAAAAGATTTACCATAGTTTTATGTAAGAGACATTTGATTTGCTTTCAGATTTCATTACTGACTATTATCATCAGAAATATCTTCATATGTTTCGGAAGTTACTAATTATTTATGGCAAATAATTTGGATACTTAGTCAGAGAGATGCTATTCAGAAGCCAATTTTTAAATGTGTAACATGCTATAAAGGTTCCGTTCAAACTATGCCACGCAGATTACTGCCTTCTAGAATCAATCAAGTGACAGCTTTTTCTGGCCCTTTTGACGTTAAGTACATGAATGAAAATTCAGAAATGTTACGTTTGTTTTTATTGGCTCATTCCTTTAGAAACAGCCAAAGATTTATTTTTAAAAAGATTTATTGACTCTTTTATAAAGAATATTCATTCATAGAAAGACATCGTTTGAAATACACAACGATTGTTAGTGATTATTCTTCAAGTTGCTTTGGAGCAACTAAAAAATGCAAAGAGATTTTTTTTCCATTTCTACACGATGAACATCTATGTAATTATTAGCAATGGAAAAATCTTTGCATTATTAGTATCATATTTTGAAGACCTCTAGGAGGCAGGAATTAAGACGTAAAAGAAAATTATCTGAGATGATGTCTTGGCCTAGTTCTCACATACGAGGAATTTTCAACCTGGTTTGCCAAATTTGGAGCTTGCCTGAACTTGAAATAATTTATCCTGTGTCTTAAGTACTTTCCCGATTTTCATGTCCTGATTCTGGGACATTTTCTTATCGGTGAGTCGCTCACAGCACGTTTAAAAGTTAACTTAAAACATATTTCCATACATCATTTACGCATGAATTCGTGGTGTAATTGGAAGGATACTCGACGCGAGGTTCAGGGTTCGAGGTCTGGCGAGGGCACTGCACATTTTTCACTCCTGCTTCAAAATAGCTTAATGACGCACTGGCATAATGCTCATTAAAAATGCGACCTTCAGAAGTGAGAAAGTTCCACTACTGCACAGGAGACCGATAGGATTCCCAGTCACATCTTCTAGAAAAAATGACCTGGTCAGAGCAGTAATTTTACGTATTTCTTCTACGATAGATTTTAGAAGACTCATTAATAAGCTGCATTAATTTCGTCTAGACTGAAATTTACTTCACTTTTCTATACAAGTTTCTACTTTCATCTTCTTTCCTGGTCATTTAATACTTATTCTATATCATTGCATTTCTAATCAAAATTGGGAAATCATGCCTTCTACCCTTAAGCATGCTTTATTATTTACATTTTTCCAAACGTTATTCATATTTCAGTTAGAATTTTTATATATTATTACTTGAAATCATGGAACTATAATCTTTGGCAGATACATACATTTTATAATACATCTAATGTTTTTCAGGTGATACTGACTTCATCTTCAGAGTAGAAACGTTTCATTTATTTACGCTCACAGACGAGCAATGTCGGACACACTATATTAAATCGAGAAAAAATGCTTACAGATTTCTAATTCTGATTTCAAGCTGGGCAACATTATATAAAGAGTGCTTTATTGTGTATAATTACTGAGTTGTTTGCGTTTGTTTTCATTGCACATATAAATCAGGCAAAGTACTGTTAGACATAAAATTCAAGCAGAATGCTCTACTGACTAAACTGTATGTGAATTGTGTCAACAAACAAAACGTCTGGCGAAGTAATTTTCTACGTAAATCATGACTTGCTTGAAGAATATAATATGTATCGTAGAACTCTTTTAAGTGTTCAAGCTAAAAACTATGAAAACCCTGAAACTGTCTAAAAAATAAATAACCACAAAAACCATGAAACAATAAAAGCCAAAAATCATGAAAAACATGAAATATGAAAATACAATGATTTATTCTATTTCTGCTTTTTATCTAATGGTAGAACAATTCTAAGTTTAAAATAAAAGCTATTTCTAAGCCCTCAGCTGATGGTTGCACAAACTGGAAAGTATAACAAACAATATTCCACAGTTGGTAGTTCAGAACATCAAAGTTCAAACTGCATCCGAAATACAAATTCAACATGGTGCAATAAATCATGGTTTGGCCATAAATTTTCGTAAGGTGAAAGCGGCTAGCCGAAGTCGATAAATTAAATTCAAAATACTCGAAACGTGAAGCAGAAGTGCGATCAGCCTGTGCTGCTCTCTCTCTCAATTCCAGAACTCTACGCTTATTTATATTTAAACTAATTTGCATTCTGATGAAAGTTGACGAAAGTAGAAGTGAGGGAACAGCCAAAATAATCAGGTAACCTGGATAATTAACACGAAACATTGTAAAGTGTTCTGAAGATGATGTGTACAGTAATGATCAGGAAAATGGTCGAGTCCCAAGAAACAGGAAATAAATTTCGAAAATATATTTATGTATAAAAATAGAGATAGTAAGGTTCCGTCCTTTCCACAGGCCTTCGTGGTCTTACTGGATAGCACGTCCGACGCGTAATCGTGAGGTCTGAAACTCGAATCCGGTTTTCACGTCTCCTGCATCAATAAACCTAATGACTCTACAAGTGGGGCCCGAACTAAAAGAGGGTGGACGATAATTCATCACCATTAGGATTTGGCGATCGGGTCTCCTGATCCCTAGTCGCCTTTTGAAAGGGGAAGGACATAAGGAATTTTCTCTTCTTTTCGCGTGCCTTCATGCTGTAACTGGATGGCACGTCTGACGTATAATTGGAAGGTTAGGAGTTCGCATTCCAGTGAGCACATTTCTCATTTTTAAAGTCTCCTGCATTGATAAACCTAATAAATCTACAATAGAAATACAAAAAACAATCATAATAATTGCGGTTTTAGGGTATTAATAATAATGCATTTAACCATTTGTGAATGTAAAAAAGTTTTACTAATGAATTATTAGTATAAAAAGCACACGGGTAAAGAATAGAAAAGTACTTTTAGTAACAATATTTCATTTACCTAGAGCTGCTGCCAATCCTATAATATCATCCGGTCCAAGAGGTTCTTCGTTTCTTGCTTCTGGTGCTGCTTCTATAACATTTACGGTCACATCGAACTAAAATAGAAATACTTAATTCATTACCAATTCAATGAAAAAAAAAAGAACTGAATACTATTGTGTATATAAATGATCAGATATATGAGGATTTTCTGGCGCATACATACAGTGAATATATTTTTCTTGTTTAATGATGCCATAAAATTATATATATAAGAATATGTTGATGATAATTTATTAATGTTATAATAAAAAGAAACAGAGCAAAATTATGTAACCAATTAAAAGACTGCTGAGTACTAGATAATGCAGTGATAAAGAAATGCCTAAAATTCACAAGATGAATTCAGATATAAAACCAGGTAAAATCTCAATCGATAAAATACTATTGTAATACTTAAAAACCAAATTAGTTACGTAATAATCCCCATTCTTTTGGGTTTGGGATATACGATCTTGTAGGGCAATGTAAGTATCCAGCCTAAACACTTTTTGGCCGATCAGGCGAATAAAAGAACTGGATTACGCATATCATATTGATAAATTAACCTTCTTTGAGTATCCTGATTCGTCAGCACCATAGAGGTTCTAGTCGGAAAGCTCACGAGACAACTTTTCCCTGCGATGCCACGAGTAGGTCGATCTCTGAAATAGTAACACGACTGAAATTCAATGTTTTGCCCTCTAAAACTCTGAAGTCGACTTGCCCCATTTTTTTAATCCAAGGAGGGTCGTGGATTGAGTTGCGGTAATAGTTTCAATAAGAAGGTCCCCAGAGCGAAGCCGTTTCCTATTCTTCGGTTTACAACATAGGCCTGTATGAATTTATGAATAAAATAACATGCGTTTTTGAAAATCGTAAAGGAGTTTTTTGCTGCTTTGATCGGTATAGTTGTTGACGATGATGGCTGTCATATTATCGGGTCCAGATTCGAATCTTGAAGAAGCAAGTATGCCTGCAGGTGTATAATGTCTATGCTGCATGGTCTAATTTTTTTTAATAATATCGAACATATAGCATCTTTTTTTGCTCTTTACCTTTTGTTTAATAAATAAGCTTTACAAATAAGTCAAATTTGTTTTGCTTCTAACTCTTCCTTTGCCTGATTTTGCATTTCCTTAATTTATGGACATGGGTGTATTTTGGAGGCTTCTTTTAAAATGGAGGTGCTTTACAAACGGGACTTTCTGAAAGATACACTTCAGCATTAAGTTGAAAAGATTATCGGCAAATGCGCGTAGAATAAACGTGATATGCGTAGAATAAACGTCGAACGAATACAAGAACATACAGTAATAAAAAAATTCCAAAGTATAAATGTAATAGCATATAAAATTTTCTTTAAAGATCATGAAATTCTAAATATTGATTCAATAGTACATCAAAATTTGCTTAGAAGTGTAAGGTTTCTGATCAGTTTCAGAATTAATAATATGAAGTTATTATTTTTTATTCTTGGCTAAATTGCAATTTTGCATTGCTAAAAAAAGCTGGTTTCATGCTCATATATGCCTGCTACTTACTTAAACAGAAAAATGTAAATAAATAAATAGACATTTCAGGTTTAGTTACGTTAATAAATTAGTTAAATGAAGAAAGGAGTTAAAATACGCAACTATTGGTAAAACGCACAATGCGCACATTAATACACAGTAAGTGGTGCTTAAGGTGACATAAAATATTCAAATGTTATATTTTCAAATACTGAGGAAAATAATGAAAATGTGATTGCATATTTTAAATTAAGACTAATGCAACAAATACCAAAGATTACTGAAAAAATTACTTCTTTAGTATTTTTCCATTCTTGAAGCCGAAATCAACTTGTAAAAAGCTTTGTAATTTCTACTTTCAGTAAGATACAGCAAAAATAAATTTTTTGGAAAACTCAAAAGAAACAAGGAAGAGGGAAAAGGATAAAAAGAATAAACATGTATGAAACTACGCCAGTTATAAAGATGGGAAACTACATTAATACGTATTGTTCTACTCATTTGAAATAGTTTTATCTCTTTTTTCTCTCTTGAAAAGTCTAGATCTCTTTAACTTATATGTAGTTCATACACAGAATAAAATAACTCTACAAATATTACATTTCATTAGCAAGTCTAAAACACTTTTGCACTAAGTGGTTAAGTAATGCAGATTTTAATTAAAATGGGGAAGAAAAGTGATCTAATACCTGCATTATACTATAGATATTTATAATTTAAGGAAGCGGTATAATTACTTTACAGTTCTGTGGTGGACGATTCACATTATACATCAATTTAATAAATAATGAGCCAATTCCATATCCAGCTGTACGGATGAATAAAGTGCCACCTACTTTCT
The DNA here is from genome assembly GCA_000611955.2 of Stegodyphus mimosarum. NCBI lineage: Eukaryota > Metazoa > Arthropoda > Arachnida > Araneae > Eresidae > Stegodyphus > Stegodyphus mimosarum. The sequence continues at coordinate 166,499 of KK119854.1, forward strand.
TTACCTTAAATAAAGATATAAAAAAGAATGATTAAATCAAAAAACAATTTACACTGCAAATAAGGAAATAAAAGAAGTCCCATTTACACAATTTAGAAATGAATGCTACGATGGTATAATTGACTTTAGTTGAAAAGAAATGTTTTTATAATAATAAAACTGAATTAAAATAAAACTTACTTCCGAAGTTTGCAAAGCCATTGCATTACCCTCATGTATAACCATACTCTGATGGAAATTTCTATCGTTGCTTGATGTAATATTTACCACTAAATTGATTGAAGGCATTTGAGCTCTTGTAGCATATTCCGAGAGAGCCTGAAGACCAATAACTGTATCCTGCAATTGAAATAAAGAGCGCAGTAGTTTGAAAATATCACAGTTTCACATACAAACAATACAAATAAATATCTGAATTATGCACAGACAATAACAGACTGGAAATTAATAAAGTCATCTTGACTTAAGAAGTTTTTCTTGACTGAAGAAGATGACTGAAATCATCTCAGTCTTGACTGAAGAATTCTGTAAAAATGTATACAAATATTAGAAACCACGTGGAGAATGTTTGAAGAAGATGGGAAAAATTACAGTAGAACTCCAGATTATCCAAATTTTTTATCATTCAATGCAGACCAAGTAAATTAAGCCCATTATAGTGATCACGTGGTGGTATGCTCCCTTGGCGTTATGAAGTATATAGTGCCGCCCAACCGGTGTTAGTGGTTAGAGTCGCTGACTGCCGTACCGAAGGGCCCGAGTTCGAATCTCTGAGAAGGCATGGATGTTTGTAAACGTACAATGTCGGTGCGGCATGGCGGCAGTCTAAATATGCGGCGAGCCAAAAGTTCTCTCGTGTGGTTTGATGGAAGGGGAGAAGAGTAGGAGACCCTCGGACCCGTCCCCCCCTGGGGGTGCTCTCCATCAAAATTGGGGGGTAACAGAGCAAAATCGCACTGTCATCTGTAAGGTGCTCAAGGCTGTTGATACGAGTATCTTGAGCGCTCCTTGCCACGAGGAATTTCGTGGGCTTGGGCTGACTGTCAGACAAGCGAGCATAAGTAACGACAACAAGTATGTAGTTGCGTGCTTGTGTCACCAGCTAACTAGCACCGATGAGAGCGCACGAGGGTGGTGGGTCTTGAAGATTATAATGACTTTGGGATTCGATCTTTGTTACATGACGGTCGAATGCCATACCGCTAATACAAAAGAGCTTTCGTGCGATAGATTCTGGTATTCGTATTGCTTTGTAATGCGAGCATGTCATTGGCTCGCATTACAAAGCTCGAAATCGCTACATCATTGTTATTTACTTAAATCTTTTTCAGGATAAAAATAACGCAGGCCTAGCAATTTTTTTTACAGAATGGTAATATATGCTTCAACTTACAGCATGAATGCATTGTGGTGCTAAACACACTTTATTTAAATACTATTTAGGTTAATTCGCGAGAAGACATAGGAATGAAGATAAAATCCCCTTTGAACACATCTTAGCTGACGCTACTGTTTATTGGCTGTCTTTAAAGTAAATGCTTTCTTCTTGTTATTACTAATCCTTCTGATCTGAATCAGATCAGATCTATAAGTTCATTCGCCTTCATAACTTCCAACATGAAATTAGGTCCCTTCAGCAGATCTTCACGCACCCAACCAATACATGTATATGTTACGCAACAGCTTCATGATTTTTCCATTTGGCGTAAGTGGGAGAAGTTTTAGTTATACGAGAATATCTGAAGGTCCTTAAATATCCAGAAGTTAACCGAGCCAGAGCCGTTTGGCCCTTCCTGTAACCCTTGAAAGCAATTGCAGTACCAGGATCTGTACTACGATACCATGAGTGTGTCCGTAGTTATCTCCAAGAATTAATTGGAAGAAATTAAATTAACCAAACCCGATTACAGCATTAAGCCCGGTTCATAAGCTGTCAATACAGTTGACACCCTGCATAAATTAAATGTATTAAAGGAACTATAATTTTATTCATTTGGGTGCTTGATTGAACAAACTAAGGGCACACTAAGGGAGCTCCCACACATTCATATGTTTCCGACGAAATTATTTCATTTTTTTACCATCTTAATCATTGTAAGAAAGACGCATGATGTTTTCCTCCGCTTCTCAGAAAGTTGTAGATTGCACATTTTCACACAGTCAGCATTGAAGTGAAAAATAACGAGAGCTCTTTGCTGGTAGTCTCTATGTTTGTAAAGGAGAACTAGTTTCCCCTGTATATGGCAAACCCAAAGTGACGTGATGGTTGAGTCTTGTATGGCATGTGACAAAGCAAAAATATTGCACGAAAACGTTGTTCTACTGAAATACTTTGAATGTATGATATGCCCTTTGGTAGTTGTGTAACTCATATATGCTTCAAGATGGTCCTGCTCTTGTCTCTTTTAAGAGAGTTTTTATTTTTAATTAAATATTAAAAACAAAAACGTTTTGTTGACAAACTCTTTCTTTTCTTTAATTCTTCATTTAGTAAAATAATCTAAGAAAAACATTTCTTACGTTTAGAAACATTTTATCACCAAGTTATCCTACAACAGGAAGATATATTTATTTATGTTATTTTAATATTTTGAAAATAATTTAAAAACAGTTTTATGGTCTTATTTTATCCTTTTATACTGGTTCAATTAATAAAAAATTATTCCTTTATGAAGATATTAAATTAATGTTTCATGCAAGTAAAGTTTATTTGATTTGAAGTTGAAATGAATTTTACGTCTAAGCAAATAATTGTAATTAATTAATTTATTATTTTGTTATTAATTATTTAATTTTATTGAAAATGTTTACATTTTTTAGAAATAAAAATTAATATTTTACATTTTAAATTCTATGATATTTATCGTGGGTCCAGTGGGCACCCAGAGGTCTTTGTGACCGCTGAGAGGGTTCGCGGCAAATTAAAATTAATTTAGGGGTGTGTGAACAACGTCTAGTGTCCGCGAATGTTTTAATGTAAAGTACATTAATTGTGATCCCTTTTCATTATTACCTAAGTTAAAATAAATAGCAGTAGGCAAATTGGTAGCGATTTTTACACCCTCAGTAAAATACATAAAATAAAAGTAATGACAAGCATCGCACGGTGGAAGTGAGACC